>JALLPA010000472.1:0-14937 GCA_036939895.1 Thalassiosira exigua
ATTTGTTTGATCCTGGTATGGACAAACATATGTCCAAATAATTGATTGCAGTGGACCGACAGCAGGGCTATCATTTGTGCACTTTCGTGCACTTTCTAGCCTCGGAATCGGCCACTTGCCAGAGAAGCTTGTATCACAAGTGCGTTGTCCGATAAATGGTGCCACAGAACCCGATGTCCGAGAAATGGTTATACACTCGTAAGGGCAGAATTGACAAATTCTAATTTCACAAATTATTCACTGGCGACTCTTTACAAATGAGTGTGTCGTTATGATAGCTGAGAGTGTTGCGCATGCAGGGAGTGGAAACATAGCAGCTGCTTGCTACTCCGACTACGAGATATTTTCTTCAGTTTTACTGTATGATACCAGATATTTGACTTTATCTGCCTACTTTCAGCCGTGTAGAATGATGTTTGTCCAAGTACGGTGGCTGCAATCTGAATCTTTGCCAGTTAGGTTTTTCAAGGATGCCTACTCAATGGAAACTATGGTAGGGGCACAAAAATGCGCTAGGTAAATAGTAGAGATGTGTCTATTTATGTACATATATTCTGCCCTAATGGTTCGATTTTACCATATAGTAATTGTTCTTGATGGAGACGTTGAATAATATTTTAGCCTTTATTTTGCCCCTGTGCAAAAATTATCATCACCATTTCACTTTCAATGCCTATGATGCTTTCTTTTTAATGCTAGAGATATAAATGATTATCGGTGCGCGTTGTTTTGTGCGTGAGCTCTTTGATTTTTTTTAGCGGAGTTGATATCTAAGTAATTTCATGTAGTCGCATCCGTGTTACCATTAATCCACGTTACTTGCTCCGTAAACTTCTGCTCCACCCAAGGCAGGATTACTACGGGCTCCATGTGAACTAGATTAGCTACTCAACAATCCAACAACAATTCAGCCAATCAATTGAGTTGCACCCGTCTGGAGTATACTTGACATCATTTCTCTCTCCCTTTCCAAAGGACCTTGACTTAGTGACCCCCCCCCCCCTCGGTGGGCCAATCCTCCCTGACTGGTAGGAATCCGTTCACTCTGAGCTATCGTACACCTTGCACTTGGGACTCAATCCTAATGCCTCCCCTTTGTGCGGGATTTATAACCAGAGGAGGGCAGGGATCCTCACTGCCACCGGCAGGCATCAACATGATGTGATTGCAACCGCTTTTGCGTGACCAGGAGGGGGGAGGTTAGAATATCTCCCTTGCATAGAAACAGAAAGGTGCCAATATATCCAACCACGTTGGGACAGAACCTACGATTCCATCAGAAACATATCAGTACTCATCGGAAGTGGTCATATGCCAGCGATTATGACTTTGACATGAAGAACGTTGTTTATACTCACGTTCAAAACAACGTCGCAATTGAAATTGTCTCCAATGGTTTGATGATCTCACAAATGAAGACGACGGGTGTACAAAAATTATCAATTTTGCATGAATATAGATAATCAACCTATTTTTCAATCTCTGTAAGAAGATAAGTAGGGCTCTAAAAACTTGATCAATGCCAAAACGGAACTTTATGGGAAGTGGGATGTGGTTGTTTCGTTGCATTTTGTTCAGAATTGAGATGCTAATAGTACTTCGCGCGTTCTGTCGTCTTTGACTGTGTTTACTTTTTTATTGTAGAAATATGATTGGCCGACATATGAAGAGCATGAGGGCCTGAGAAGGGGGCTGAAAGCGAATGATGCGGGTTTCTTTGGTGTCAAATTAGAGTTTCTCGATACTGGAAGGAAATCTAAGATTTCGACAGGGTCAACACCTTTCGGGAAAAGAGCTTCGGTATTGTTCGTCGGATGCAGGGCGGATGAAAAATTGGAGTAAACAGGATTAGCTCACTCTATCACCTGAATGGTCTACTGATTTACATGATATCGTTCCTTGTCTCCTGATAACATCAACATCATTATCAGATCTGTCAACAACAGGGAGATCTAACAGCAGGTGTATGGGGGGGGGGGGGTCTTGTCAAAATCGGTGAGGCAGAAAAATCATGTTGAAACATAAACTAGCCCTTTTTTGCCAAAACATGCCTGTGTCATTCAGGAGAGTACGTTGATATTGTTCCTAATGGTAGAGGAGGGGGGGGCGTCATACAGCAAAGCTCGTGTCTCAATTGTAATCATAATTTTCATTAAGGGATCCCAATAAGATGCCGTGTGCCCTCATTGATACTTTTTGTAGATAGGCATCTACGTTTACTCCTGCAAATCAGCAGCTGTCTAGGCCCAACTACGCACCTGGCCATTTTTGGCAGTGGGTGGCTTGAAAGGCAAAGTTACGTCAAGTGCCAACAAATAGGACATGCTCTTCAAGGTCCCACTTTCACTTCACTCCAACTCAACCCACCTGCCAGTAACAAATGTGTGTATCCAGCTTATGTGCTGGCTAGAGTTTTGGTGAATTACAATGTTTACCTTATGCTTTTTTTACGTTTTCATTTATGCGCATTAATCGAAGTGGGGGCATCTGGTATCGCAAAGTTTGTGCGTGAATTGCCTCGTCAGCTGAAAGCCACACTGCTATGGCAAGGATGTTCCTACAGAATGTTCTGTGGCTATCAATAGTATAAGAGGCTGGAGCTCAACAGGTGGATACAGCACAGAAGCACTTTTTGACTGGGACGTACAATTCGATGCAACTGGAATTGTACCAACCTTTCTCATCATTTCCCTATTGGATGGGTGCATCACAAGTCGTCATTGGGAATGGAAATTCATAATCATCCGTCCCATTGGCATTAGGTCACGCCAAGCAGTCCCACTGATTCAAGTGCCAATTGGAAGTTTGAGCGCATCTCATCCATTTTTTTCTTATCCCTGATGCCGAGAGAGACACTAATGGCATCGATGAATGCATCCGCTCTCATATCCCCATTCACAACATTGCCCAAATTCTCACTGTAGTCCGGCTGGGACTGGACTGATTCCATCCACGCGAACAAGCCTGTGATCCACATGAGGCTGTATGAGTATTGCCCAGAACATATTTCCTGAGGGTTTTGGCAGAACTGCGGAGAGTAACTTCCGTTAGAGTGCAATGGAGGAGAGACTTGAATAAAGCAGCAACTCACGTCTACGCTTGGAAAAAGACTGCGGCGCCCCTCCTCGTGGGCCCTGGCCCCGATGTGGTAGTTGAGCTTGCCATACATGCAAACTATGGATGTAGGGGGGGATGCGATGCAAAAGTTATCATACAAAGTTATCCAACAGAAGCAAAAAGCCTCGTGCACAACGATCAAGGGACCTACCCCCTTTCACCTGTCCTGCACCGCCTGAGAGTTACAAACAAGGTTTAGAGTACAAGAGTCGAAATCATCCGATCGACTGGCCAACAAGGCACTTACGGCCCCACCAGCAGCAGGATTGAACGTCTGTTCGCCCAGCTGTCGAGAGTAAACAAATGAGAGAACTCCTCGAGCTGGGCGCCAAAAACAGAAGAATGAAGACTTCAGGCCTTACCCCGGTTAGCAAATGGCTCGTCATTTCTCACTGTACCCGTCTTTTTGGAAAAGATACCATGCAAAGTGTAAGGAAACAAAAGGGGGCAATGAAACCAAAGGTGCACAAACCTTTTCACAAATGCAATGGGACTAGACCCACCTTTCCATCATAGTACCCTGTAAACGGAAAGTACCTTCGTGGTCCACAAAAAAATTCAGGAACAGAGTATCCAAGGCCAGGGGCATCGCTTTCGCCAGAGGAATCTGTTGACAACGATGAAGCTATAGCCGTCGTCTGAAGCTCGGGATCTGGTGGGCATTCCAGGTGCGACTCCCGGGGAGGGCATCGCATGTTCTGGTAAGTTTCGCCAAATTGCTGTCGAAACATAGGTAGTCCAATGGAAGATTCGACCGAGTTTTAGAAAGGGCTGATGATTAGGTGCATGGGCAAAACGAAAGAAAGCGCACGAATCTCTGGATGCAATGGTGTCAAATAAGAGACATCGGGCATCGGGCACTCACCCCGCAGGCATTGCTTAGCGGAAATTTGTCGTCCATGTCATCGGCGTTCCGCTCATCGCAGACGCGATCAATCACCGCCACGGTACGTGCGTGGGCGAGAAAGGCGGAAATGTTAACTAGGCCTCTCTTCCTCTAAGTAGTATTGAACCTGTGTGAGACTAATCAAAAATAATATGGAGATCAATCAAATATAGCAAGACAACTCACGTTTTCGCGACTGCTGTCGTGACCAACGTAAAAATACATCCCCGGAACAGTCCCTTCCGCAAGGACCTTGAGGGCTGACAGAAAAAGGTCGAACGAATACAAGTCGCTGCCGTAAGTGTCCTCGTCCGAGCGGGGCGCCAAAATGTCCGCCTGCACTGACGGCCGCCGCTCCTCCAGAATCCCAAGGGCGTAATCCACATCCATGCGCGAGGGGTACCAGAAGATGTTGGGAGAGGCGCTTGGAGGATTGGTCGATGTGGGGGGCGAAGTGGGGAGGTCCGTTGGATGTTCTGCGTTGAGGGACCAATTACATAGTGAAAGCAAACGAATGAGAAAATTACAACCAAGTGTATCCTCCCTAGACCGCATGATACTGACCGGTGGGTAACTCAGTAGGCGAGGCCGAAGGGCGTTCGGTCATTGTCGGAGCATGAGTCGGTAGATTGAACGTAGTGATCGACGCCAGCACCTCGTTCAGACGTTCAGATATATCAACGGGGTCATCGCATACGGTTCTTCCAGTCTTGAGTATGCAATCTATCTCCATCAAAAGCTGGGGGTCTGACTCCCCAAATGTCACTATGAGCTGCGACAGATCTGTTATCTTTTCGAAGTAATTCCAGCCATCATCGTCGTACGACTGCAGCCTTTTGGTCCAGATGAACATTCCCGTCACCCACCGAAGTTCATGGCTGTGCTCACTGGCACAGATGGCCTCAGGGAACTGACAGAAGTCAACGTGAGGGTACAACGCAGGGGAATTCCCATCTGCTGCACCTTTACCCAAAAAGTGGTTCATCTGGCCAAAGATGCAGCGGCCACGAACGAGGTGACGAAGCACACCCTGTGTGTGTGTGTGCGTTTAGGGCGCAAATGATGGGATCGAAGTGGGTTAGAGGTCAGGGAAAAGTGGCCCAACTCTTCTCACAAGGCTTGATAGCCATCCCGGTCCTCCAGTGGGCCCTAGAGATACAACTCTCAACAACAAGATACCAATGACGCCACATAAACCTCACAGCAGCAAATTTCCGTTGAGCCATCATGTGTTGCACTCACCCTACCCCACCAGCAGCATCCTGTTCGACACGTGTTCGAGGCCACAAAGGAAGTTGGTGTCATTTCTTTCGAAACCTAGCTTGCAGAAAATGACACACACTAACCTTCAACATCGATCCTTCCTATCTGGTTCGCAAAAGCTGTTTTGTGATTCTCCTCCAGGTGCGCCTCATCCCAGAAGCCAGTAACAGGGTATTGGGACTTGGGTGCACACTTAAATGGTTGTGGCGCCCTTTGGAGGGAAGAGGGTGTATTGTGGATCAGTAGTGGTAAAACTAACACCACAACGCCAACAAGACGTTCACGATTCTAACAACTCGGCAATGATAACCCAGACCTCTGCTCTAGCACAAAGACAAGTTCAGAGAATTCAGCCGGCCAAACAAGAAGCTGAAAATGCCTGCGTTGCCATGGGCAGTTGTGGCAGGTCTCTGATTGACAAGCAAAGGAATCGTACCACCTCCATCACTTGTTGGAGGTATTTATACCAGGACCGATCCCACTGCGCAGTCAGATCAAACCGGTCTGCAAACAGTATCTGCATATCTCACCTGTGGTCTAGAGTCCGCGTCACACCCGAAAAGCTCATCCCCTTATTCTCGGGGCACTCCAGCCCCGCATCCTTCCCATCCTCAGGGCACACGATGTCCTGGTACGACTCCCCGTACTGCCCACAAGAGTTGCTGACAGGGTGCCTCCCGTTCACCAGTTGAGTGTTGTGTTCGTCGCATGCGTCGTCCAAAATAGAGGATTCAATCGCGTACGACAAGAAGAGCGCTATGTTCAATAGGCCTGAGTTGCTAGGGCCGATCAGATCATCTTCGTCTTCCTCCCCCTGACCGATATAGAATTGCTGACCGCCAAAGCCCACCTCAGACATTTTGCGGAGGGCCTCAACGAAGTCTGGGAGTCGATAACGGTACGACTGGTACGTCGTGCCGTCCACAGGTGACCTGGACACCAATAGCGAATCTTCGAACTTGTCCCGCACCCGCTCGACGAAGTGGCGCTCCGTGAGACGAAACAGCCGGCTCTTGACAGGGAGGCCCACCCCCTTGACCGCGGCGACGAAGTTCCTCTTGCGCCGCGCCCTCCACTTGAGCCGGTGCTGGTTGTCGAGGTCGCACGGCGGGCGGGGACATCCCTGCTCCAGAACGCCGCCGGCCTCGTCGATGAAGTGGAAGGGCTCCCCCTGCTGCAGCGACAGCTCCACGTTGGCGATCAAGTCCCCCGAAGCCATGAATTTGGAGATCCGATCGACGTAATTCCACCCCGCGCCGTCGTCGTATGACTGCACCCGTTCCGCCCACTCGAACAGGGCCACGGTCCACCTCAGCTCCATCGTCCTCCTCTCATCCGCACATATCGCCTCCGCGTTGGAGCAGAAGTCGATATCTGGGTAGCGACTTGGCCGACCCTCGTCCGCGGCCCTTTTTCCCAGGAAGTAGTTCAACTTGCCCATATTGCAAACTAGGACGAAACGGTGGCGAGTGAACGATGTCATCGGTAGAAGTTTACAAACGCAAAGAAAAATTCACGCGGTGCTTACCCCCCCGGGTGTGCAGCGCGCCGCGACCCCAGAAGCAGCAGCCCTCGACGTCTGGCGTGGCATCGTGTATTTAGAGAGATCGATTCAACAGCTGTGTGCAGCCCCCCGGTGACTAGCTTACCTGTCCGGCCGGCGTGGCTCGGTATGACGTTCCCCGGCTCCTGGATCACTCTCGGATCGCCCTTCTCGGGGGCCGGATCGTAGTGCCCCGAGTACGTCCGCTCGGCGGTGCGGGGGAAGCACTCCAACGGAGGGGGGGAGTTGCCGAAGGGGCTCTTGGAGGCCGCGACGACCCGGGCGTTCGGGTCAACGTCGCACTGGTACAGCTCTTCTCCCGGGGGGCACGTGTGGATGGGATCGCGGGTGTAGGACATCCCGCGCTGGCCACAGGCGTTGGAGAGCGGATAGGTCACCTTGGGCGTCTCGGCGAAGGGGTTGGGGTACACCGTCTGCCAGTTGAGCTCGTCGCTATTTGGTGTGTGTGTGCGTGCGTGCGTGTGCGCATGGTGCTTGTGAGAGACAATCCAGATGACGACCAAAGGCAAATCCACATATAAAATAAAGCACAATGGAACAAGGTCCCCCATGTCTACTCTGGGTTTGGAGCGTTCTCGTGTCCACGCCGCATACATTTATGCATGACGTCTCGAGGGTGAAGGGCACCAAACATTTCCGAGGGAAGAAGCATCGCAGACAGCATGACATCTCGAGGAGGTGGAAGAAGAATCGCAACAACTGTGATCGAGAGCTGGATTTCCGCTACCTAGTCGAAATCGCGAGATCGACATCGACCAAGTCCTGACCTGGCCTCGCCTTGGCACACATAAACTCGCTCTCTCTCTCTCTCTCTCTCTCTCTCTCTCTCTCTCTCTCTCCTTGTAATTAGGAGTTGTGGGATACAACCATGTGTCGCTCAATTCCTTCGCCCTTCGGGATAGACTTTCAACCGCCCAAAATAGTTCCAAGACCTTTGGGAATGCACAGGCGGCACTGGACGCTTCGTGGAAGTCGGTCCGTGCCAGAATTCTCAGCATGAGGCGAGTTTCTACGGCTGCGCCCGATTCCCTGAGGGTCTAAACCTCCGTGTCAGCAGACGGAAAGATCGATCGGTTCCAAGGGTCTGAAACCGACTGCAACTGAGCGTCTGTCTCGGCATCTCTTCCAAAGCGCCAAACAAACACTCCCCGAACGCGCGGCGACGCGCGAACGCGACCCGGGTCTCCTCTCTCCTCTCCTTCTCTCACCAGGTGCCGTTCCCGATCCCCAGCGTCATCCCCTGCCCCAAGAACGCGGCCACGTTCGCCAGCCCCGCGTGCCACCCGTCTCCGTCGCAGTTGTCGTCTCCCAACCAGAACGCGATCCGCCCTCCTCCTCCCCCCCCCGCCTCGTCGGGGACGTCCGCGCCGGTCCGGGCCATCCACTCCAAGCTCGATCGGAAGTCGTCGTACAGGTACTGCGCGGAGGGCTCGGTGACGTTCTCGAAGTGGTTCGCGAAGGAGCGGAAGACGGCCTCCTCGAGGAGGGGGCGGTGCTCGTCGAGGTGGGCCAAGACGGCGTCGATCGCGCGCGAGGAGGAGGCGGGGCGCGCCCGGGGGGCGGGGGCGTCGTGGGTGCACACGCCGACGCCGTCGACGCCGCCGGTCCCGGCGGCGTCCTGGAGGAGGCGCGGGTCCGCCCCGGCCCCGACGGCGCCGAGCGCCAGCAGGGGCAGCAGCAGGGGGAGGGGCGACATCGATCGGAGCGACGGCGACGACGACGGCGGCGGCGGGGCGCGGGTCGACGGAGGGGGACGCCGGCGCCGCCTACGGCGCGCGTTCGTCGCGGATTGGGACATGGCGGAGGACGAGACTACGGGGCGGCCGGGCCGGGGGGCGGACAAGATAGGCGAGGCGGCGGCGCGGTCCGGCCAGGGTCCGACAAACCCATGCCGCGGCGGCGCGTTCATTTTTTTCGAAAAAAAGCTGAAAACACGGAAAAATTGACGTGCCCAAGGGTAAATATTTGAGCGTCCTACAGGTATGTAGGTTTTTACTGAGGAACTGGTTTGTCTGACAGTTAGGAGCAACAAATTATCTTACTTTTTACTGGATAAAAGAAGCGGGTAATAGTATGGTACGATCAAATCGGTCGTTTTTGGGGTGGCCGATCTGTTTTGAACGTAATTTTTGTAGGCGGTACTGGCTGTTGTCATTCACACTGTGTAGTACAGCCCACATTAATTCTTGAAAAATCATACGATACGTATCTCGATCGTACTTAGATAGGTATGTTGACAAAAAAGTGGCATTGATAAGCGATGTGACAGACAGACTGCACAAAATTCCGTTTGGGCCCCGCCGTCCCCAAGATTTTTTCTGTCACTTCCCATCACGCCGCTCATCATCATGGCATGGACGTATCGCCCCCTCCTCTCGTCGCAACGGAGCGGGCCACTCATCTTGGCCGCTCCGTCTCGACCTCTACCACCGTGGCGGCTGTCGCTAGCGATGACTCCGCTCGTGGTCGTGCGCCGCAGTCTCAGACGGCGAGACCAACCGATGACCAGAGCGGCCGCTGATCGCGAGGACGATGGGTTGCGCATCGTCGTGGTCCCAGGACAAACGCCGTGATCATCAACAGCATGTCCAAGTTCGTCGACGATCCCATCGACGCCGCGCCGTTCCTCCCTTTGCTCCTCCTAGCTCTGGAGAAAAATGCCTCCAGCTTCGCCGATTCGGAAGCCCGCGGCGAGACCGAGAAGGCAGTCGAGCAGCCCGACCGCCTCAAGGGCCTGGCTGAGAAGGGCGTCAACACTCGGGGAGATGTGCCCAAGCTCGACGCTGGGTTCCGCGAGGCGTTCGGATGTCCCGCCACAGACGGCGGCTTGACCATGTGCGTCGCCCACGCGTCCGTGATCGCGACGTTCATGATGGACTTGCACTTCATGGAGGACGTGCAGTGGACAAAGAACTCGGGGTCGGTGTTAGGGAATGACTTCGACTCGTCCAAAAGCAAGGCGGGAATCGAGGCAGTCCAACATCCAGGGCAAGCAGAGCCACTTGAGCTGCATCGAGTATATCTTCGTCGACGAGGAGATCCAGGCCCTCGGCGTGGTGAGGGACCAGGTCCGCGAGATGCTGGCCACGGTGGGCTTCGTCCCGGACGGGAAGGCCAAGCCGGACCACGCCGTGTCCACCCTCTCGTGGGGGGTGGAGGATGAAGCGCGTCCTGACGCGCGCCATGCTCCAGAAGGCCGACATCCTCGTCATGGACGACCTGACAAACCACCTCGACGTCATCAACATTGCCTGGGTGAAGAAGTACATCAACTCCCTCACCAATGTCACGGTGAACATGGTGTCCCACGACTCGTCCGTCTTGAACGACTGCTGCAAGAACATCTTGCAGATCGAGAACCTTAAGCTGTCGACGAAGAACGTCGAGTAGCATTTGGAGAACGTGGGGTTGGACAAGGAGTTCAGGGCACGATATCATATGTTGGCGCTTAGCGGGGGGCAGAAGGTGAAGGTCGTCGTCACGGCGGCCATGTGGAACCAGCCGCACATCCTCATCCTCGATGGTAAAACTACCTTGATCGCGACTCCCTCGACGCCCTCGCAGGGGCCATTGAGACGTACGACGGCGGCGCCGTCATGATCACACACAACAACAGATTCTGCTCCAAGCATCGTCGTGATCACGTACAACAGCGGGTTCTGCTCCGAGCTGTGCCCAGAGACGTGGGTCGTGGACGCCAGACACCTGGAGACGAAGGGCAACGTGGAGTGGATGATCTAGCAGGACACGAAGATCGAGGACCAGCAGCAATTGATGGAGGTGACGGACGCGACAGGGAACGTGAAGGAGGAGAAGCAGTTCGTGAAGAAGATCAAGGCTAAGCTGAAGAACGGGGAGGAACTGCACTACGTAAGCAATTTTGGGTTCGTTGTCGAAAATGCGCCGCTGCTATCTTTCCGGGCAGTCAGGTTTGTTGGTCCTGAGTCCGACTTTTGCAATATTTGCCTACGCTTTAATATTAATAGCCTCTCGAACGTTGCAGATAAGTATCATCAGCACCAACCTAAACGCACTGCTAATGAACCTTGAATAAAAGAACTGCCTACCCGCCCACCATTGTACTAAAAGAGCTCCGCACTTTTCCTTCCAGCCAAAACAATGGCACAACATCGCGTAGTTTTACATGATGTCCCGCGCACGGGCAGGCGAGCGAGGATTTCTCTTTTCTAATGCTTCTTGGAGAATATCCCAATCGCTCGCGGCGAGCGAGGAAATCTCTATTCCAATAGAGAAGATATGAATCGCTCACGCCCACACAGTTGGTATGTTGACGTCAGCCACGAGAGGCGACGTAGACAGTGGACGTGAACCCACGCAGGATCCCAGAGAGAAGTAATGGTATGTGTATGTCCACCGCTTCAGTCACCCACGGACATTCCGAGGACGGCGACGACGGAGACTCTGCTGCGGATGACGGGCTGACGATGTCCGTTGACGTGCTTCAGCGTTAGGATTGTACGTGCTTTTGCTGGTTGGATCCTACGGGAAGTGTGAGAATTCTTTAGTGATCCCAAGCTACCCAAAGGCAATTTTGTGCTACGAGTTCTGCTCCACGGTGATTTTGTACCAGCGCAGGTCGCTTATTGAGCTTTGCTTTGAGCTGGCCAAAGAAATAGCAGTGAGCGAGGTCGGCAACAGGCAAGTTGAATTATCGGCTTCCCTCTCTGTTTCGCTAATTTAGCTATAATGCATCCTAAGTTGGTATTCTATCGACGTAGGCTCTCACCTGCGCGAGTTCTAAGTAAGTTATGTAGTAGGGTTGAATGTTGGGCTTCGGTAGGGTGAACCGGACACATTCGTGTCGTAGAGGATTTGTGGCAAGGCCAGCGAAAAATTTAGAGAATTGGCCGAAAGTGTTGATTTAGAGCACGGGGTGCAAATTGAGGGTATTTTCGTCCCAAAACTGAATCTGGATCTCTTCTGTATGGGATGCCGCGTATAGGTGACTTTTTTTCTGCGTCAAACGCGTAATCAGTGCCGGAGTAACATTACGGGAAAACTTATGAAATCTGCTTTTGCATTTGCATGAGTTGTAGATATCCGAATTGTCATTGATGATTTTGTGCCGGTCGTTGTCGAATCAACAGAGAATTTCCTTTCTCTCCACCATGCAAATCTTACATTGCGGCGCTCTTGAAGATTTTGTGCGCCGAATTGCATCTCCTTGCCATAGGATTTTCGGCTCAACTATATTCTTCAATTTTGCTCTCACTGCGTTGCTCTTTGGGCATTATCTCTGCATTGCTGCGCAAAATGCTTAGCGATAACGCGTCCACTCTTGCATATCTGCCGGTTCCATACCATTAGTCCCAAATTTCTTATGCCCTGATTCGATTACTTTTAAAACTTCATAGAAGTGTTGTTTCTTTCTGACTTTGAAGTGCTGTTGTGTTTTTCCAACATAGCTTTTGCCAGGTTTTTGTACCTCAACTTGTACACAATAAAACTGACTCTGCATTTGTTGTCCCAGAGGCACTTTCCATCTTCAGTTTTCGAATTTCTTCTACAATTGCATGGTCGGTCGGTCATTTCTTCATCCACGATTATATCCATTGTTTTGCCTGCCAGATCACTATTAAACCGTTCTCCAAGGTTTGAAAATGTATGGTAGCTCATGTGATTCCTTAGCCACGTTAGTCCATATTTGACGCGTAGCTTTTTTAGCCTTTTGGGGGTGGGAGTGTTCCATATTTTACTGTAGCCAATGCAAAACGATGTAGTTCTGGCTTTGTCTCGGTCCCATTTGGCTTGGTTTTTAGTGGAGGTGCTCTCATCGTCGGAGTTTTCATCATCTGGAGATTGATTTATGGTTTCTTCATTTAAGGTTTTAACGGATGGGTAGGTGGATTCAGCGGCGGTGAGGTGAGCTTTTTCCAGGGCGTGTGGGTTTAAGTTGAACCCCTACGATCTTTTTGTAGTGAATACGACGGTGGACGGGGGGCAACACACCGTCGTCTGGCATGTGGATGACCTCAAGTGCTCTCACAAGGACCCAAAAGTCAACACAAGGTTTGCAGTTTACTGCGTGTCCATCTAGGGGGACACAGTTACTGTAATACACAGGGGAAAACTTCACGATTACCTTGGGGTCAACTTCGATTATGGGGTTAAGGAAGGAAAAGTGGAGATTCCGATGATAGAGTACCTACACAACATCATTGAGGATTTGGAGAAGATCGAAGATTTGGGAACCCCATCGTCAACTCCCGCCACTGAGCAGTTGTTTCAAGTTCGAGACGAGTCGGACCCTGGTTATGCACCACTGCCTGAAGAGAAGCCAGTTGCCTTTCACCGCTTCACCGCCAAGCTACTATTTATGTCGAATATATCTAGGCGTGACGTGCAGACACCCGTCAGCTTCATGACATCGTGTGTCAAAAAGCCCGATTTAGACGATTGGGGGAAGCTAAGGAGATGCATCAAGTATCTAAAAGGTACATTGCACATGAAACTCACACTTTCTGTTGGCGGCTTAGGGGTGATTAAATGGTGGGTGGACTCCTCCCATAATGTGCACCCCGATTTGAGAGGTCAGGTCGGTGATATGATGAGCATGGGCGAAGGGGCCATCATTAGTGGGAGCAGCAAGATCAAGTCGAAAACTGGAAGCTCCACAGTCACAGAATTGTATGGCACCCACGACTACTTGGGCAAGATTATTTGGTCCAGGTATTTCATCAAAGTGCAGGGGTACACAGTTACTCAAAACATCCTATTTCAAGACAACCAGGCCGCACTGCGCCTAGAAGTGAATGGGAGACTATATTTCAACAAGCGTACCAAGCACAACCATGCTAGGTATTTCCTAATCAAGGACCATATCGAGAGAGGGGAAATCGAGCCCCGACATTGCCCTACTGAGAAAATGTGGATCGATGTGAACACTAAGCCAACTCAAGGCAAGGGGTTCAGACTCAATTGACCGCGCCTGAAAAACGTGCCAGTAGACTACGATGACGATGCCGAGAGGAGAAGGACTAACCCTGCTCTCCTCGCCTTCGAGAAGAAACACGAGGAGCCCCCAAATGCTGATTCGTTGAAGCCTAAGCTGCTGCTCAGGCATCACCGCAGGAGTGTGTTGGAGGGGACCTAAAAACAGGGTGAGATCCGGAGCACACCTGAGGGCGCGAGAGAGCGCCAATACATACCGAGCGCAAACGCCGAGGGAGAGCCCAGAATACGGGTACGCAAGGCCCGCGGGAGGGGCCGAAGACGGAAGCTGACTTCGCAACTTCAACCGAGTGAAGTTGCTGACGTGACATGAAACCTACTTGCGAATGTAGGTAGTTAGTGTTTTCGAGAGCATAAACACTCTCACTTTTTACTAACAATCTACAGTTACACGACGTCTAACTAGTGATCAGTACGATTGATATTTTGGCCTCTAGCAGGATGCAATGGCTAGAATGAGACAATCCAGTCTCTTCTAACAGCTGGTCCTCATTGGTTTGGTATGTGAACATTCCCCTTTAGATTGACAGGACCACCTGTCTCTGCTAGTAATTGCCAAGGTACTGGAGGCACAAGCTATTGTCAACTCCCACAGCATCTGAGGCCATGGCTGAGGAGATCCACAATCCCCTCGATGCACAGGGTATCTTCCCCATGTGCCCAATAGGATAGTGTTGTAAAATCACCAAACCAATTGGCATGTTGCACATGGTGGTCCGTCAAAGTTGACCTTGGTCCACCAACTCCTCCGGGGCGTTCTCCCATCAAAATGCCCCCTTGTAGATCATGTTATCCTGACTCATGGTGCTGCATCGAGGTCTATCCTTGGCCTTTGGTACTTTTAGCCTTTAATTCTTTGGCCTCCAGTTGTACCTCATAGTCACATGCAAAGGCCATGTTTGCGGGGAAGATGAATTGGGTGACATCATGATGTATTTGCCGTCCAAAATGGTCAAAACTCCTCCTCCTTTCTGCAGCTGCACACCGAGGCAATACAATAACTTGTTGCTGCCTAGGGGGAAGCTCCACTCACTTTTAACTTTCTCCAGATGTACATCGACTGGAATGGTGCCATTATATGTATATATATATATATATATATATATATATATATATATATATATATATATATATA
>JALLPA010000473.1:0-14902 GCA_036939895.1 Thalassiosira exigua
CCTGTTGGAAGGTTATATCCAAGCGATGTTTTTTCTACACGAGTGCCGATACACAATACTACGACAGACAACGACGAACAGCGCGGCAGTAGGAAGCAACGGAGGCGAATGAAAGCAGCGCGGTAGTGCAAGCTCATAACAATAACAACAAAAAATAATGGCACCCAGCACGAAATCAACCTCAGAACTAGAATCGTTCGCGAACGAGCTTGCTGACGAAGCGAGGAAGATCATTCTCCCCTACTGGCGGAAACCCATTGAAGTGGAAAGCAAGATGGAGCACGATCGGCCCATCGCCGAGTCCCCGGTGACGGTCGCTGATCAACGGGCTGAAGAGGCGATTAGGCAATTGATCGAGGGGCGTTATCCGGACCACGGGATATACGGGGAGGAACACGGGCCGGTGAGGACTGACGCTGAGTATGTTTGGTGAGTTTCGTCGGCACTGTGCACGCGAGAGGTCGCCGAGATGCAACATGTGTGTCATTGTGGTTGGGCATCTACTCATGATATGTTTGCTTGCGTTGCCTGATAGGGTGCTCGACCCGATCGATGGAACCAAATCGTTCATCACCGGGAAACCGCTCTTCGGCACTCTGATCGCTTGTCTGAAAAACGGAGTGCCCATTGTGGGAGTCATCGATCAATGCGTGCTGAACGAGCGGTGGGTGGGCGTGGTGGGTCGGGGCACCACGTTCAACGGCAAACCCGTTTCCACTCGCGGATGCTCGAAGTTGGAAGATAGTATGATGTACGCGACAACCCCGCACATGTTTCATCCGGGGGAGGAGTCTCACAAGTTCGAACGGATGTGCCGCGCGGTGAAGCGGCCGCTTTATGGAGCGGATTGTTACGCATATGCCATCGTGGCGTCCGGATTTGGCGCGGACATTGTGGTGGAGGCAGATCTGGGATTGTACGATTATTGTGCACTGGTGCCTGTGGTGGAGGGTGCGGGGGGTGTTATGACAGATTGGTGCGGTAGGAGACTGACACTGCAAAATCACGAAAAGTCCAAAGGGCGAGTGGTTGCTTGTGCAAATGAAGGATTGCACAAGGAGGCGGTTGCCATTCTTGGAAGAAGGTGGAGTTATCCAGACTCTTTGTCTGCAATTGTGAAAGGTGGCGCTCTTCATTTGGCAGTAGGTATCTGTGTAGGAATCGCACTGGCAAGACAAACAAAATAAAACCATTTTCACACCGACTTGGTTGAGTTTGTGCTTTCTGTAACACATTATTTACAATCCATTATCGACAAAGTTCATGGCATCCAAAACCATCCCCGCGCATGTCCTCCGCGCCATGAACACCTCCTCTTTCCCCGCATGCTTCCCCCTCATTTCGCTAGCCAGGCACTTCATCCGCTTCAGCTCGTCTGCATTCCGGCTGATCGTTGCGAACCTTTCGCTAACGTCCTCGACGAAGTTCAGCGCCGAGATCACTTCGTCCTCCTGCTCGTACCGCCGTCCCTCGGCCATCGTCGCCAGCACGGACCCGTATCCCCCCGGCCCACCGTCGCTCCCGTCCCACCGTCCGCGCTGCCACGCCAGCCCCAGGATGAGCTTCACCTCCTCGAAGGGAACCTCGCTGTCTGGCCGCTCGGCCTTGAACTCCGCGGGGGAAAGCAACGAACGGACCAACTTCCGTCGGTCGGATCGGTCCCCCCACCGACGCCGGCAGATGGCCGCACAGTCGTGCCCCGTACCCCGGGCGCTGCCCCAGTTCCACTCAGGCGACTTCCATCCCGAGTTTGGGACGTCATAGAGCCGCTCGGACGTCTCGTTGGGGTAGGGGTGGGAAATCGTCATGAAGAGTCGACGGGCCTCGGGCGAGTTCTCGTTCGATGACTTGGCGTTGGAGGAAGACGCCAAGAATTTTCGGAATGACGGTGAGTGGAAGGCGTCGCCCCCAATCACCAGCGACATGAGAAGGAGGAGGATCAGGGGCGACGGCCGTGATCGCCGGAAGAAGAGCCTGTTGATTGTCATGATTGATCGCTTACGAAGTGAAACATAACAGAAGCAGAAGATAACCGCGCGCGTTTGGTTGAAGTGCGCCCTGATTCACCATAGATTAGTGCCGCTAAATAATATGTGATGATAAAGTGACTAAAAAGTTGAAAAACTCCCTTTATCAGTTTCATATTAGCGATTACTATAAGTTCTTACATACATATAATGTTATTATCTAATTTTAAGTTTCTCTCTGATATCTTCGCCAGCATCAAGTTGACATCTTTTTGCAAATCGATTGTCTCAAAATTACAACTTGACAAAATGAACCTAAGTTGGGCACTGATACGTTCAGCAGGGGGTGTCTCGTTAGAGTTCAAAAAGTCTTTACATAATTTATTAGAATTTTTCAGCCCAAAAGTTCATAAATACTACTTATTAATAAATAGAGATTAGAGTACCAAGTAGGTAGATATGTAGTTAGAATTTTTCGATCGTGAAGAAGTTATTCGATCGATAATCATTTTTGACCACAACACAATGTGGATTTCGTACAATATTTTGTCGGGATTCGATGTTCTTCCAAAAAAACCAAAGTAACAAAATAGTACGTAAGAGTAACCCCCTCGACAGCCGTTGCCAAACCAAGGCTCCATCATCTCGCCGCCGCGCCCGCCCACAGCCCACACCCCCCGCCCCCGCGGCGCGTCCCGCACCTCTCCTCCCGCGCGACGACGACGATGGCGCACCCCTCCCCTCCCCCCGCGTCCCCGTCCGCCCCCTCCCCCCGCGACCGCCCCTCCGGCCTCGCCGGCGGCCCCGACCCGGACCTCCTCGAAATCGGCCACTACGTCGCCGCGTCGCACCCTCCCGGGTCGGTCCTGGCGACGACCCGGCCGTGCTCGTTCGCGACGAACGCCGGGGGGGACGTGTGCGTCGCGAAGGCGGATCGGATCGAGGTGCGGAGGCTGCGGAGCGGACGGGGCGGATCCGGGGCCGGGAGCTCCGCGGCACGAGGAGCGGGGAAGGACGGCGGCAATGACGACGACAACAATGACGACGACGACGACGGCGAGTCCGATCCGTTCCCCCTCGTATTGTCCCTCCCGATCAACGGGCGGATCCTCGGCCTCGTGCCCCTTCGCTTCCCCTCCTTCCGACGCGACCTGCTCTTCTTCGTCACCGAGGGGGGAGGGTACGCGCTCATCTCGTACGACGACGAGTTGGCCGACGCCGACGCCGTCGCCGACGGATCGTCCCCCGCCGCCCCGCGACCTCCGGGGGAGCACTACCCCGTGCGGACGCACGCCTCCGGATCCTTCCTCGCGAACCCCGACCACGCCGTCCCCGGCCGGCCGGCCGAGTGCGGCCCCGTCCTCGCCGCGGACCCCCGGGGGCGGTGCCTCGCCCTCCACGTCCACGACGGATCGCTGACGGTCGTCCCGATCAACCTCGGGTACGACCCCGCCCGGCATCGGAGGGCCCCGTGGCGGAAGGGCGCCGGGAGGGACCCGTCCGGCGACGCGGCGGCGGGGGGGAGCGGGAAGCCCCGCGCCCGTCGTCCCTCCCTCTCCCCCGCGGAGCGTCCCCTCGGCGACCCCTTCCGGGTCCGGATCGAGGAGCGGACGGTGCTGCACATGACCTTCCTCTCTCCCCCCGAGGGGCGGAAGAGCGCGTACGCCCCCCAGCTGGCGCTGCTCCATCAGGACTCCCGGGGGTATCAGCACGTGATCGCTCACGGGGTCGACCTCGCGAAGAAGAAGATCCTGTTGAATTCCACGGGGGAGGGGAGCGGCAGGGGGCGAGGGGCGGAGAAGCGGAGGGCTTCCGCGGACGTTCCCCCCCCGGGGGAGCGCCTGAGGATCCAGAGGGTGGAGGGGGGAAGCGGACGGGTCGTCGCGGTGCCCCCGCCGGGCGACGCGACGTCGGAAGGCACGGCGGCCAAGGGAGATTCGGTATCCAGGAAGCTCGGGGGCGTGTTGATCTTGGGTCAGAGGCAGGTGACGTACCACTCCACGGCGGAGGGGAAGACGACGGTCCGTCCCACGGGCGGAGCGCTCTTGCTGTCGTGCTGCCGCGTCGACGATCCGGGACGCTCCTACCGCATGGGCGGGGGCGGCGACCGCAGCGGGGATAGCGCCGTTAAGTACCTCCTGGGGGACGATCGGGGACGCCTCCACCTCCTGACGTTGCTCCGTCGGAACGGCCACGTGACCGAGCTCCGCCTCGACGCGCTGGGATGCTGCGCGTGCTCCTCGGCGCTGTCGTACCTGGGCGACGGGTTGGTCTTCGTGGGGAGTCAGTTCGGGGACTCGCAGCTCGTGCGCCTCCTCGACGAGCCCGCGACCTCCTCGGGGACGGCGATGGGGGACGAGGACCCCCTCGGAGACACGGCCCGCGCGGAGGTGCTGCGGGAGTATCCCAACCTCGGCCCCATCGTCGACCTCGCCCTCCGCCCGTGCTCCGACGAGGACGAGGGAGGCGCGGAGGACGACGGGGGACCCCGTCGGTCTGCCGCGGCGACGTGCTCCGGCGTCGGGCGAGACGGGACCGTCCGCGTGGTCCGTCACGGCGTGGCCCTCCGCGAGCGGGCGTCGGTGGGGATGGGGGGAGTCAAGGGGATGTGGGCGCTGCGGCGACGGTTCGCGGACGCGGACGACGCGTACTTGGTCCAGGGCTTCGTGCGGGAGACGCGGGTGCTGGGGGTGCAGAGCTCCAAGGAGGGGGGGATGGAGGAGGAGGACGACGACGACGACGACGAGGAAGAAGAGGACGAGGACGAAGAGGGCGGAGCCCTGGCCGAGGTGACGGTCCCAGGGTTCGAATCGTCCCGTCCCACATTATTCGCGTGCAACGTGCGCGCCGGGGAGCACGACCTGCTGCTGCAAGTCGTCGAGGACGCCGTGCGCCTCGTGGACGCTGGGTCGCTGGAGCTCGTGGCCAAGTGGTCTCCGTTCGACGTCGCGCGGGACGACGACGAGGAGGAAGACGAGGAGGACGCGCCCCCGGGGTACATCACGGTCGCGTCCGGGAACGAGGGCGGGCAGGTCGTCGTGGCCCTCCGGGGCGGCACCCTGGCGTACCTCTCCGTCGAGGCCGAGGGGAGCAGCGGGCCGCCCTGCGTGCGTCGGGTGGCGCGCGTCGCGCTGGACCGCGAGGTGGGTTGCGTGGACCTGAGCCCCCTGGGATCGGGACGAGGAGGGGCCTTGGGCGGCGATGGCAGAGGGGACCCAATGGACGTAGACGGCGACGACGCGGTGGCGAGGAGGAGCCGGGTGGTCGCCGTTGGGCTTTGGGACGACTTCTCCGTGCGACTGCTGTCCCTCGACCCCACTGACGGGTCGTCCTCTTTGGAGCAGGTCCTCCGCGTCAACCTGGGGCGCGGGGTCGGCGCCGCCCTAGGGCAAACTGCGGTGGACGACGATGGTGATGTTTCCGGGGGTGACGGCACTGGTGCTGGCCGCCACGCGATGGCGCGGAGCGTACGATTGATCACGTTGGATCCTGTGTCAGGGGGCGGGATCCCCTCAGGTGGCAGTGGTGGCGCCAGGGCTGCCGGTGACGGCGCGGACATGCTCCTCGTAGGGCTGGGCGATGGGCGCCTGATTAGCTTCTCGCTGGCCGGCCCGTCCTCGGGGAAGGGCTGGTCGGTTGGGTCTCGGAAGGAGGTTTCCCTGGGGACGCGAGGTGTCCGCCTCGTCGAGTTCTGTCTCCGCGGGCCATCGTCATCATCCCCATCGTCAGCTTCTGGCGCGACCTGCATCCTGGCCACTGGAGACCGTCCGACTGTGGTCTACCTCGCGGGGGGCGCGGGCAGGGGTAGCGGTGCTGGGCCCCGGCTGCAGTATTCTTCACTTAGCCTAGCAGCTGACGACGACGAGGAAGGAGATGACGACGACGTTGGCGCTGCTGGAGGGGGTGGGGGTAGCCATGCCAACGTCCTCGTAAACGTCGCTGCTCCCCTCCGCTCCTCTCTACTCTTTCCATCGTCATCATCAGGTGCCTCCCTCTGCGTCGCCGACGATGCCACCTTGCGCCTTGGTACGATCAACGACGTTGAGCGGCTACACGTCACGTCGCACCGCCTGGGAATGACCCCGCGGAGGATCGCGCACCACGGGCCAGGGAAGGCATACGTTGTAGGATGCATAGGTGATCTGGAGATGGGGGGGGAGGCGAATCAGGGCAACTGTGTAAGGTTCTTTGACGACGCGACGTTCGGGGAGCTTGGACGGTAAGTGGAACAGCCGTTTCAGTGCTGCGCGGATGATGTGTTCGGTGATGAAAACATCCTGGTGTATGTTGCATAGTGTTGTGTTACAAACCAATCTGAAACTTCTTTCAATGTTGCTCTTTCTCCAACACGCAGTTTCAATCTGGAGTCATTTGAGATGATTCTTGCGATCAAAAGCGTCTTCTTGAGCATAAACCAGCCTCCAAAGGATCACCTGTTAAGAGACGATATAGCAGGTACTGAGTCTAAGGCAACGGGCCTGAGAGAGTCCACTTCCATGAAAGGATCCTCAATGGAGTACCGGCCTTTCATTATTTTGGGAACCGCGTATTCCTACCCTGACGAGGATGAGCCCTCCCAGGGCCGCGTCTTGGTCTTCGAGTGCAACATCTGCAATCCCCCAGGCAGCCCAAAATCAGACAGCCACGATACAGATGACGTTCCGCGTCGTGTTCGACAGGTAGCAGAGCTGCCGCTCATGGGAGGGATATACAGCATTGCCCCCTTCTACGACGGAAGCATCCTTGTCACGTGCGGCTCGAAGACGATCCTTTGTCAGCTATCTGAGAGTGTCGTGGCTCCAGGCGAACTCCTCTTAAACCGCGTCGGGTCTGGCCACCATGGCCACTTGCTCTCCCTTCAGGTAAAGAGCCGCGCTAGTGACAACCTGTCGCTTCAGAGGAGACGTGAAGAGAGGGGGCAGCAGCTAGCTATCGTGGCAGACCTCATGCGCTCAGTGTCACTTGTGGAGTATTTCCCGAAGCACCAGGTGATCGATGAGCTGGCAAGGGACTACAATTCGAACATGTGCACAGCAGTCACCATGCTCACGAACAACATTTACATGGGGAGTGAGGGGTATAACAACCTGTTTGTCATTCGGTACAATCCCCACGCGACGACTGAGCAAGCACGGGTGAGACTCGACACCGTTGGGCAGTTCCACCTGGGGGAAATGGTGAATGTCATGGAGGGTGGGAACCTCGTCATGTCTGGCCACGGTACGGTGGGCGGCATGGATGTGTCTTCGGACGACAAAGCTGGGTCCGATAAGACTTCGGATGGTAACGGTCACAAGGTCAGCGTCGCTGTTGGAAGTCAGACTCTGTATGGAACAGTTGATGGCACCCTTGGCTGCATCATTGGGCTTAGTGGTCCGACGTTCGCCTTCCTGACCTCCCTCCAGCGCGCAATGGACTCTGTCGTCCGCCCTGTGGGGGACCTGTCTCGCAGCGCGCATCGGGCATGGGAACAAGAAGATAAGCGTCGTTTGTCGCGAGGTTTTGTGGATGGGAACTGGGTGGAGACCTTCCTGGACCTGGACTGTCGTACTATGGAGCGAGTTGTGGGTGAAATGAATGGTGATGGTAGGTGGAGGATACGGGATGACGGAAGAGGATTTGTGGCAGACGCTCGGGGTGACCGAGAGCAACGGGATCTGATGGACGCAGAAGACAGTGCGGGCCGAGCGGAGAGCTCCTTGGCGCCCCCCCATTCCCCAAGCATCCTATCTGTTGATGACATCCTTGGCATTGTGGAAGAGATTTCCATGTTGCATTAATTTCATTGATAATTTACATGGAACGAGCGCTCTTGGCCTTTGCCTTGGACTCGACAGGCCCGAGATTGAGCCTTGTCTTGGCATCACGTGGAAGTTAAAATGGTGTCCTCGCCCACGCATCAAGGTGCGTTGCCTCAAACTGCGCGAGACGTTTGTGCTTTTTATGTTGGTAGGGGAAGGAACGAATTCCTTGGTAGGAACGTGCCAACTTCAAGCCTCCTCGTAGCTCGTTCTCTCCCACCAAAAGATGTCTTGCTCCCACCGATAAAATTCGAATTTCAAAAGGAGAGCGGTTGCCCTCACGAAAAAGGTCTGTGGGCACCAGGCGGTGGGCAAGGGATGATTTGGCCCTTCGTTTCCCTGCAGACAACACGCCAGTTCTGGGGACAACTTGAGAATGGGCCAGTCGATCGGCAAGGCGCTAATTCACGAAGATGCAATACCCTTCATCAATCTTCCGAAGTCCCTGGTCGAAAGGCTCGGCCAGAGTGTCTTCGAGGTGGCCGAAGGATTCGGACTGGACAAAGAGGAGTTGAAGAAGATAATCTCCATTTCCCTCCTGTCCGATGCGGCGCCTAATAGAGCGCTCTCCGACACTACCATTGATGAGTGCTCGGAAAAGCTCTTCGCTCTCTTCGGTGCTGGTGCCCCCGAGAACCAGGGCGAGATATTGATTGATTCCTTTGAGTTCCTGGCGGCCATCTGCATTTTGTCGGGTATGCTGACAGACGAAAAGTCAAGCTTCCTGTTCAGCCTGTTTGATTTCAACGAATCTGGTTCGCTCAACATAAACGAGGCAACGCTTGCGTTTCGAGCACTGGCGTATGGGACAGCGAAGATATTGGCTGCGCCAACATCGCTCGAGGTGGATGTCGATGTCATCGACAAAATCGCCCTAGAGGCGTTCGAAGTTTGCATGCCACACAACCTCAAGTTCTCCCAAGCAATGGCGGTGGTGGATCACAGCTTGAATAGGGAGGAGTTTCTCGATTACATCTCTAACTGCGCTGAAACTACATCATTCATCAATCATTTTGATGATATCCGGACGAACGAGCCCCTCAAGAGCAATGAAGCCATCGAGAACGAGTCGTTGAAACTGAGGCCACTCAAGTTCCCCGTTGCGGTAGACAAGAGCGCGTCAAATGAGCCATGGAGAGACAAACTCCGATTGCTACCTCGCAGCTTTGAGGAAGTTATCCCGGAAAAATCTCCTCCCTCTGACGGATTGACACTCGACTGGATCTTGGGAAGGAATGGGAGAACTCCAGTTTACTGCTGCTCCAACGGGGACGTCATTTTTGCCGCCGGATCCTTGCTCGTGAAAGTCTCTTCTGACGAGTCTGGAGATGCGGCCCAGGAATACTTTTCGGGACATTCTTGTCACGTCACCAGCATTGATGTCTTTGATGACAAAGTAGCATCGGGTGACGCAGGCAATGACTCAAAAATCTGCGTGTGGTCATCGAACTCCCTCAGCTTGATCGTTGTCATGCCGTGCTGTCATCAACACGGAACGTCCAAGCTCCATTTCTCCCCATCGGGTGATCTGCTGTTGTCACTAGGGAACAATAATCTGAACACGGTTGCTATTCACAAGTGGCATGAGAAGACCGTAATCTTCACTTGCAAAGTAGGCGCTGATGTATTTGACTGTGGGTTCTTGGCCACAGATGACGATTTTGGGGTGTGCACCGAAGATTCAGTCTTCTTCTGGAATCGGATGAAACCAAGCACCCCTTACCGCAAGCGCCGCGGCGTGTTCAACCTGTTGTCAACACGGGAAGTGATGACAGCCATCGCTTGCACTGGAGGCGGTACGGTCGTGACTGGTTCGTTGTTGGGTCGCCTGTGGATCTGGGAGGGTAGAGTTTGTACGAAAGTGGTAGACGCCCTTCGCTCTGGACCAATCACTCAATTGCACGCCCCACGAAACAACGCTGCAAGTAGCCCAGAAGGCCTTTGCGTGGCGACGCATGGGGGATCTGTTCACATCTTGAACGGTACACTTGACAATCACAGAAGACTCGTTCCAAACAAAAGGTTTGATGACTCAGAGCGAATTGTCGATGCAGTTTGTTGGCATCCAGCAACCTCCTCAATTCTTGTTGGGCAGAATGAGAGCGATATCTACAAGATGAGCGCCTGCAACGAACACGATGTTACAACCGTCACTAGTGGTCGCTTTGAGGCGGGAGGGATCTGCATGCGCAATGGTAGCATCGTCACAGTCGGTAGGGACAAGGTAAAAGTATGGCGTGCAACGAGGCGCGATGTCCAGCGCGAGACATCAATTGAAGATGCAGCACATAGCATTTCGTGCATCTCCTACAACCCCCAAGTAGACGAACTAGCTATTGGGTTCGGAGGCGACAAGGCCCGCTCGAGCTCAGCTCACTCTTTCCTCATTTTGAATGGTAAAGATCTTCAAATCGTCCATCGTGGCTGTAACACAGTGGACCCTTTGTCCATTTGCAAATATTCGCGCGACGGCAAGCTCCTCGCGTTCGGTTCGGTTGATGCCTGCATCTACATTCACAGTGCTCTGAGAGGGATTGGAAAGAATACGGAGGGATATCCGTTGTTGGCCAAAGCGAGAGGCCACTCGAGCCCGATTCGCACTCTCGATTTTGGGTGCGAAGTTGGTTCCGAAAATGCCACGGCGCTCCGAACCAACAGTACGAGCGGAGAAGCGATGTTTTGGACGACACGAGGGAAGGTCCAGACACCGCTAAGCCAACGAGACACCGTGTGGGAGTCTCATTCGTCCATATATACTGCATGCCTCGAAGGAGTCCACGACTCGTACAGCAATAGCAAGAATGGCAGAATCACTTCTTGCTTTCCCTTTTTCAGCCGGTCCATCGTGGTAGGTGATTCCAATGGCAGCTTACGAGTCTACTCCTACCCAGTCGCTTCCAGCAACCAGTTATCTCTCGAATCCCGAGGACATTCTGGACCCGTTCAGTCCATTCAAACTGATGCATCAGACAAATTCGTTTTCACGATGGGTGGCCGTGACCGCTGCCTCTTTCAGTGGAAACACACGGTCCTCAATTGGGATCAGGGATTGCCAACGGCGCCGCTGAGGAGTAAACCACAACACCCTGTGCCAAATGAATCATTTGACATGCAAACAATGATAGACCAAATGGAGGAACTTGGCGACACGAGAAAATGCATTGAAAGGAATGAGATTGCCCTCAAGCCAAAGCCTTGGACGCGAAGCATTGTTGCGCCTGCGCACTTCGTGCCGAATGACGGACGCCATGGTCACAGCCAACTCATCCTGGAAAGAATACATGGGTATTCGGGCAAGGGAGTGAAGAACAACCTTCATTGCTTGCGAGGAGGGGATTGTATAGTCTACGCCGTTGGAAAGACTTGCGTCAAATACGATGCGGAGCAAGACATGCAACAGTTTTATATCGCTGCAGGGCGCGCCACGTGCCTTGCCGTTCACCAGGGAAATGATGCGTCTTATTGTGCAATTGGCCAAGATGGCTCTTCTCTCATCATAGTAGATTTGGACACGATGAGGGAAGTGTCGTTTCTGCATGGGCACGCGAGTCCTGTGATTTGCATCGACTTTGATGACGGAGGCAATTTTGTCGTGTCAATCAGCGACAGCCAACAAGTTGTCGTGCACGATTGGAAAAACAATATCACGGTGGCATCCGCTCGGTCTTACGGCGAAACCCTTGACGTGAAGTTTCTCGAGGGAAGCTCAAACAGCTTCGTTGAGTGCGGGGCTTGCTTCGTCCGGTTTTGGCGCATCAAGGGTTGTGCCCTGTTTTTCGAGGAGGTGGATATGGACTCGGTTCAACATCATATCCAGTACTACAGTTGCCTTGGGTGGAACGGGAAGGAGCTTGTTGTAGGGACTTCGAGTGGAGATCTCATCCAGTTTGTCGATAACAAACCCAAACATCGGAGAATCAAGGCCCACCAATCAGTGATAAACAACATTTCGTCCAGAGAAGGTGGAGGATTTTCCTCTAGCTCCTCAGACGACGTGAAACTTTGGAGCTCCTCCATGAGATGTGAATTGTCCATCAACACCGAAGCTCTCTCAAGACACGATATCTCTGGTCTTTGTCTCACCGAAAGCATGATCTTCGTTGGTACTACTGGATGTGAAATCTGGCAATTGAACTCTGATGATGGATCAAACTGTTACAAGGACAAGGCTCTATTGAGCTCTCATTCGTCCTCACCGATGGGAATATCCGTTCACCCGCTCGGAAAAATCGCAACCTGTGACGATGACGGATTCCTGCGCGTGTGGGACTCGAACGACCACGCGGAAGCCAGGGTGATTGACTTGGGAATGCCAGCTCGGGCCTGCGCCTTTTCACCAGATGCCAAGGGCAGAATGATTGCCGTGGGCTTTGGTAAACCAGTGAAAGATAGCGCCCGGACGATCAACGGCAAATGGGCTATTATCAAACTGGCGGACGACGGCGAATTCCAGATAATTGCCGAAAGAAGAGATGCCCGCCAGTACGTCAACGAAATGAAATGGCACGGCAACGGTGATAGGCTCGCTGTGGGGTCTTGGGACAAAAAGATTTGCGTGTATGGACTTGTCGCAGAGACGAAGCCAGCCGTCTCGGTTGAAATTACGTTGCTTTCGATGATTGAGCTAACGTCTCCGCCCGTGCATTTCGACTTCAGTCGGGATGGAAAGTATTTACGGGCAAACTGTTCTTCGTTTGAGCTTCATTTTTTCGAGGCCGGCCCGGGCCTTCACATCAAGGAGCCGTCTCGGCTGAAGGACACCCCGTTTGAAACAGACACGTGCATTTTTGGATGGAACGTGCAGGGCGTGTGGCTCAAGGAAGACAGAGCTGAAATCACGTCTTTGGACTGCAACGCGGAGCACTCAACCGTTGCGTCAGGTGATAGTTGGGGGAATCTTAGAACGCATCACTTCCCTTGCAGTTTTAAGGGGGCACAGTACACAAGGCACCCAGCACACCAGGGCCCTGTTGGGAAGGTCAGGTGGGTTCCTGGAGGAGGATGCTTGGTCTCGACGGGCGAGGAGGACAATTCAGTCTTCCTTTGGAGGCATATAATTGAGGAAGATAACGGCAATGCTGTCGTGCCAGAAGAATCTATGGAGGAAAGCTGTTCGTCAGGAGTCGATGAGGTAGCGTGTCCGGTGGCTCTTTACGATTTCGCGGGCCAAATTGTCTATCCTGCGCTGGGTAACTGCATCGTCTTCGACAGGAGCAAGTGTTGCCAGGTACCTCAAGATTCGTTCCAACACGAAGCCACGGTATCCGCCATTTGCGCCTCTCATTCCCGTCGATGGATAGCGTCCAGCGATGCGAGGGTCGTGCGGTTGTGGGATTCCCATACTTGCACGGGGCTCGCCACACTCTCCGATGCCCACCAGGAGCAAATTTCGGCGCTTTCGTTCTCGTCAGACGGTGCGAGCCTTGTCAGCGTAAGCTCAGACGGGCGCCAGTATGTCATTTGCGTGTGGGCGACCCTGACGGAAGACTGGAACGATGCTCGCTTGGTCCTGCACACGCTTGCCGGTCGTGAAAAGGTGCACTTTTGTCACTTTGCTGCGTTCAGTGCGGGATATAGACTCGTCAGTGGCGGCAGCCGTCATGTCCACTTTTGGTCCGAGCGTAATCGCACCTTGGTGTTGTCTAGGGGTCTTCTCACACCGCAACTGTCGTACGACAGTGATACGTTTCTCTGCGCCGTCGCGGTAGAGGAAGGGATCATTACGGGCACCAAGAGCGGCTCGCTACTTGTTTGGGATGATAGAACGATCGCCAAGGAGCTCCAGGCTCATAACGACGCAGTCAGCGCGCTACGGCGTTGCCCCGAGGGGATTCTTTCAGGTTGTGCCAGCGGGGCCGTAAGCCTTTGGTCATCGGACCTGAAAAGGATCGCATCGTATGATGTGGCGCAACCCGTCATATCCATTGATGTCACCATCCATTCCAACGGGGGTTCGACCACCAAAGTCTTGTGCAGGACTCGAGCTGGCGAAATTTATGAGATATCCAAAGTGACGGGCGTCGTGACTTGTTTGTTGCATCCGGAGGGCACCCAAACAAATGAGCAATCAGGGCATTCAGTTCGGCCTTTGGATTGTGAATGAGACTGCAAGAGAATGAGTGTACGGGAATAAAGCCAGATCCAACGCCAACGTTATTGGAGCATCATCTCGGAAAATCCTCTTCCGTGGCCAGACTGAATAGTGCACCATAATATTATCTGTTGAAGCTTCGTGAGGGTTGAACGAGGTGGAATAAAGTACACTCAGTTGTTAATATTACATCTCACAATTCTTCTGCGCTGACAATTTTACCCACCCCTGATATGAACAGTGTGAAGGGGTCCAAAGGGGAGAAACGGCGGAGGGAGTCGAATGGCAACTCCCATTCAAACTTCAGGAATAGCAAAAGGAACGCGGTGGACGAGCCGTTTTCAGACGATGGAGTCCTCTGCAGCTGCTGCCATAGCCGCGGCAACCGTCGCCCTCGCCGTCCTCGTCCCACCGCCCGTCGTCGTCCCTCCCGCCCGGACCCTCCTCCCGCCGCGCGTCCTCCACCTCCTCCCCAACGTGCTCAGCGCCACTGTCCTAAACGCCCGCCGTTCCTCGGCCATCCGTCGCGACTCCCTCACGTACTCCGGCTGCTCGTGCCCCTCCATGAGGTCGGCGTTGCACAGCGGACACCTCACGTGGTTGGTCGTCCACGATGACAAGCAGCCCTCGTGGAAGAAGTGGTCGCACGGGAGTCGGACGACGCGCTCCCCGGCCTCGTACTCGCAGAGGCAGATGGAGCAGGAGGGCTCTTCGTCGTCGAGGGTTTTCGGTCGCAGGGGTCCGCCGTCGAGGCCGGAGGACGAGGGAGAGTGCTGCATCGTCGTCGTCGCCGGCTGCTGAGGCGGTTGTCGTTGCTGCCGCTCCAAGTCCTCGTCGTCGTCCGCGGTGCCCACGCTGCCGTAGTCCCCCGCTCCCCCTCCGCTCCCCGTCCGCGCGATGTTGGTCGAGCTCGACGTCCTCGAGATGACCCCCGAGAGCTCGGCCGTCTCCTGTGGACACTCGCCCCACTCGTAGCTCTTCCACGACCTTTTCGCCTCGTCCGTCACTCCCGGCTCATCGTCGGTCGCGCCATCGTTCCCCCC
>JALLPA010000474.1:0-14906 GCA_036939895.1 Thalassiosira exigua
TGAACTGATCACTTTGGATCAAAGCAGGTTCAAGGGTAGAGGTCTCTAGATCTAGTCAGAATTACTTTTGAATCACCACGGATGGTGAGAAGGGCTTGCCACGCATACCATTCAGATGATACCAGGCTAAGCCTTTTTACATGTAGACTAGTATTAATTGAAGACGCAAACCCGACTTTCCACAGTACGAGTTGCTCCTTGTTCTCAGATCTTCTCACGACAAATACTCTCAGCCAACAATTTCACCATAAAGAGGCAGTAATAGATGGCTGCAACACTGGTGTGGCACGAAGCAGAAATATCGCCCAACATCCACTCTTTACTCTCACTTTTGGGCTAAACTCATCCTGCGAACAAAACATGGCACCCAATCAGAATGCACTGCAAAGCGCGAATCCACGGTTGGATCGTGGTTGAGCCGTTTCTCGTCAAATCACCTTCCACTTGGTACGTATCTTCGTCGCTTTCGGGAACTGAGAGAAAACTGCATCCAGAGCATTCAAGGGCGCATCCAGCAGGAATATCAATGGGCGCATTAGTGTTTATACCCTCGTAGTCATGCAGACTATACACAGTATCTCTGTCTAGAAGAGTATGGAAGGAGCCGGAAGCTTCACTCACTGCCTCCATCTCATCATCTCCACAATCATAAGGCCTGTCGGAATAACTTGTGCATCGTCCATTTTGGCTTTCGATGGAACCGGGTCCGACTGGACTCAAACAGTTTGTTTAGTTGGCTGGTGCTTCTCACAAAAACTGTGAATTGATACTTTTTGTTCAGATGACTCACCGATGCTGATGGTAGGAGCGAAAGTGCATCCAGTGCAATGTGCGATGCACCCCTCTTGAATGTCCACATAGTTCTCAGGATAAAATGCATTGATATTTTTCACGCTCCTGTGGAAACAGGGGTCTCCATTGATGTTGTCGTTGCTTGCGTTCGCAAGGTCAAAGTCATGTCCCTCACGCTCCTGTGAAAACATGTCTCCTCATTGATGTTGGTTTGATTTGCAACGTCGAAGTCATAGCTAACAATTCCGACATCTCCAAAAGTATGATCATACATGAAGTGGTTGTGGTGGTGATGAATTGTATGGCACGCATCCGAACATCCAAGGCCGGGTTCAAGCTCAAACTGGCAGGCACCCTGAACGCATTCCACCACCCCAGGTCCATTGAAGGTATCGCCCTTTACAGGGGCGACAAGGTGCCCGATGGCAAATGAAAGTATTGAAATCCTTGTAGAAGGAGTTTTCATCATGGTGTTTGTCTGTGCTGTCGGTCTCTCGCAAAACAAAATGAGATCTTCGAGCTACACGAATCGCGACGAAAGCAAAAATGAGAGCTCTGAAGAGAACCCTGCCTACATTTTACCTGTTGGGTACGAGGAGTATCACAAGCCTTTTGCTGAAGTCCTCGTTCGAATTAGGGTTCTCGAACAACATTGTCGCCCTCTGGACGGCAACTCCACCCAGGAATGACGTCATCTGATACTTTCACCATCTGGTGGAGATTGTACAATAGAGAAGTAACCAAGAGACTCAACTGAAATACTATCTTTGAGAGGGCAGTCGCACTGATTGCTGAAAGGAGCCGAAAGGAGTCTTTTTCATTTTACCTACAAGCAGGCAGATTTGATTCCGTACCATAGCTCAGTCTCAAGCAGCAGCCGAGGAGAGCCGATGAGTATCATGACTGTCAGTATCTCAATTCTCTATCAGCATCTTCCAAGACTGTCAACTATGGTAGCTTACATGCATATACAAGGACGAGTCCATGTTGTAAAAAGGTAGCTTTTCAACCGAGCCCTCTTCTATGGGTGTTTCAGCCTTTAGGGCTGTGGACCCAATATCGGCGCCAAAATGAAGCGAGCCAATAGCCAAGCAAGAACCAAGAACGAAAAAAGGACCGTTTGAAAAAGCGGCGCGCGGCGCGCAACTTTCCCCCCCGAATTTTGTGCGCGCTGCGTAACTTTTTTGCATGAAGGCAAGATGTCGTACACACCTACCTCTACAACCAACAGATTGTTTTTAAACTGTATTGTCCCAAGATCCAAGCTTCGATAAGACTGTCGATGCCACAGGGTTGGCATGCGCGACAAGACTCATGACATTGCTCCCAACTCTCAGGCTCCCTCGGCTCTGCTCTCTCAGGAAATGAACTTCCCTGAAAGGCTCTCTACTCATAAAAAAAGTCATCCAAGCCTACCAAAGCACACGCAATACAACAACACCGAAACCGCCATTCATCTCAAAGGTACATCAACTCACTTCCATCACCCAAGACTACATATTATATCCTTGTAATTCAGGCAAACAACAATTCCCGGTAACATCAGCAAACTCAAGTCTAACCATGGTATTCGAGCAGAAGAAATCTAAGCCCAACGCCGCCTACATCAACACCGATACAAGCACTACTAAACGGAGCAGCACTTCGAGCACAGCCGAGATCAAGAAGATTGTCGACTACTGTGCTACATTGGATGGGTCTCCAGAAGCTGCCATGCAGTTTCAGCAAGCCTTCCACAAAACATTTCATCCTGATGTTATAATTGAGCTTCCAGGGGGAAAGAAGCTTACATATAAGGATGCGATCAATTGCTTTCAGGCAGCCACGAACAAAGGAGGTTATCCTGATCTCCTTGCTATCGTTGACAACCACGATGGCACTGCCGATATGACGATCTCCAACACTGTACCTGGATTGGAGGTTGACGTTACTCGTCAGGTAGCCTATTTCAAGGAAGGCAAGGTGGTCCGAGTGCGTGCAGTGGAACAAGACGAGAAGAAGTTTGGAAACGTGATTTTACATTGCGAGCGCTGCATACCTCCAACGAACAAGGCTGAGATCCAGAAGCTCGTTGACTACTTTGCCATCCTTGATGGGTCGCCTGACGCTGCCAAGAAATTCCAACGGCAGTTCAACGACACCTTTCACCCTGATGTTGTCATTGAGCTTCCGGGGAGCCGAGAAAACCTCAACTATCAGGCAGCCGTCGAATGCATCCAAGCTGGGCTCAACAGAGGCAGCCGTGCTGATCTTATCGAGATCGTCGAAAACAACGATGGCACGGCCACGATGACCATCTGCAATAATGTGCCCGGGCTGAAGGACGATGTTACCCGCCAAGTTGCATATTTCAAAGAAGGCAAGGTCATCAGGGTACATGCAGTGGACCAAGACAAGTCTAAGTTTGGTAATATGGTTTCACACTATCAGCGATGCGCCCACAAGGCAAGCATCCCTGAGATCCAGAAGCTCGTTGACTACTTCGCCATCTTTGATGGGTCGCCTGGGGCTGTCAAGCAGTTCCAACAGGCATTCCGCAACACCTTTCATCCTGATGTGGTCTGTGAGCTCCAAGGCAATAGTAACCTCGGCTACGACGATATATTTGAATGCGTCATAGCTGGTATGAAAAACGGCAGCCGTTCCGATCTCCTCGACGTTGTTTCCAACGAAGACGGCACGGCGACGGTGACCATCTGCAACAATGTGCCTGGACTGAAGGACGATGTCACCCGCCAAGTTTTATCGTTTAAGGAAGGGAAGGTAGTCCAAGTTCATGCTGTCGACCAAGATGCAGCTCAGTTTGGAAACATGGTTGCGCATTATCAGCGCTGCATCTTATCCAACTGAAAAGATGTCTGATGTTTTCTTCACGGAGAGACAGCAAGCGCAAGGATAATTGCGGACAACGTTTGTGGCTCAGAGATCTACTAACTAAAAGAGATGTTACAAACATGATCATACTACTTATGTCAAGCAAGGCAAAGTCCGTTCCTGGTAGCTGAGTGCCTCCCGATCGAGCGACTTCAAACTCTCATTGGCAGTGTTGGACGAAATTGACTGCCGCTCGAGTACCACCTGCCTAGTCGCTGCCCTTGCTTCAATACCGCATTCAAATGCGAAACCCAGATCTATTGTTTATTCTCTATCCTACACCCCATTGAAAGGCAACCTTGTGACCAACGACACGGCCATGTTCGTATGGAACGGCGACGTAATCAGTCCAGGCGGTGAGGCAAAGCAATCTTTGCTACGAGTTTACCTCAAGTAAGGCAGCATGTTCTCGACGAGGTTGCCATTCTCGTCGAAGTAATCGAATCGCAGGGGGTGGAAGTAATCCAACGTATCCGGGCTGGTGTTGATCTGGATGCCTCCCAGGACGGCCAGCCCCTTCTTGATGCTGCCCTTCCCGGTGTTCACGATGTCCGTGACCATGACCTCCTGGGAGTCGTACAGCGCGTAGGGGAGCTCGCGCATCCGATCCTCGGCCCGCGCGAGCCGCTTCCCGAAGGGGAGGATGAGCTCCTGGACCGCGCCCTGCTGGAAGTCGGAGAACTGCTGGATGCGCGGGTTGATGTCGGCCGATCCGTCCGTGATGGCCTGGAGGTAGTTGGAGGCAGCGATGGCCGATCCGCAGCAGCTGTCGACGAGGGCGATGCCCGACCGCTCGACCTTGCCGATCTGCCCCTCCTTGGTGATGCCCACGTGGGGGCCGTGGATGGTGAGGCAGTATCCGTCGTCGGGGACGTGGGCGGACATGGCCCCCCATCCGGTGTTGCCAGCGAAGGGGAAGCCGGACAGGCCGCCGAGGTTGAAGTTGGTCCCGTAGATGTCCACGAACTCGTCCTCGAGGACCCGCGCGAGCTCGTCGGCGCAGACGCTCGTGGCCAGCAGGGTGTTTTCGGGCGTGAAGCCCTTCTCTTCGAGGAGGCCGACGACGCGCGTCGCGAGCTCCTTGTTGGAGATGGCGCCCGGGAACTTGGACCTGACGAGCTTGTCGAATTCCGGGTCCTCGGCGGGCTTGCTGGCGAAGACCTTCTCCAGCTTCTCGGACGCCTTCTCCTCGCCCTTGACGATGCCGAGGCTCGTGGAGGCGCGCGGGGTGGGGGGCCGGCCGACCTGGAAGGCGTCGGCGGCGGCGAGGAGGAGGGCAAGGGAGGCGATGGGGAGCTTCATTGTCGCAAAGTGTGACGCAATCAAGACGCCCCCGCGGTTCTCTGTGCCCGATTGAGTTTGATCTCGTGCGTGATGGAGAGTCCCGGTTCTCGACGCTTCGTATCGTACCTATCGTATGATTATGAGCGAGTCGAAGCGCAAAGAAGGCGCGTATCTTTGGTGTCACCCAAAGTGGTACCATACGATAAGAGACTCTCATTATTATCGGCAATTTATCCAAATAAATACCGATTAAAAATTTTGACGCTTAACATGTCATTACATGTTCTCTCACGTCATCCAAACGTTATAGCGCTAACTCAAATTGTATCAAGATTTATTTATTTTGGAAAATAAAAAATACTCGTATAATTTTAATGATATAACTCAATACTTATCCACGTGGAATCAAAATTAAATGTCATCGTTGCAATATTCAATTTTGATTACTAATAGCCGAGTACGTAATTCGCCTTCACAGACCTTCACCGTCTTCCACGCCCTCTTAATACCCTCGTTTATCTTTATACTTACGGTTGATACATACGTAGGTAAAAAATAAATCGCCCGGCGGCAGATCCATCATCGCGTGCCCGACGCCGGCGCCGGCCACAATGTCGGTTTCGTCACAATATTTTAATAAAAGGCATAGATTCGTAATAATTTAAAATACCGGTAAAGTTTAGGTGGGTAAAGGTGATTTTTATTGACCTAAATCGTCCCATTTTTACACGTTCATTTCGCCGCCGCCGCTCGATTTCTCGTCGAAAAGAAACCTGAGGCGTGCTTCCTTGAAGCGCTGGGACCTCGCCCTCATATTTGTTTTCGACGAGAAATCCAGTTATCACGGCGAAAATCAACATCTCCCAAATCATCAAACTGTACCAACATCGTATATTTTGGTTCTTTATATACGATATTGTAGATATTTTTATCATTTTGGCACGTTTTTATATCGATCCGGAAAAAGTGTTAAACGATCCTTTCGCTACCATCTAAGAGAGCGTGCTTCGGTCACTGGTCAGAATGGCCATGGCCATGGCCCACGATAAGTAGGTACCTAGCTCGACGGACCTCGCCTTCGACCCATAATCCACAGTCCAGCCGCCACCATGAAGATCTCCCTCGCCACCCTTGCCCTCCTCTTCGCCGCGTCCGAGGCCTTCCAGGTCGGCCCGACGGGCCGCCGGTCGACCAGCCTCAATATACTGGCCGGCACGGAGAGGTGAGACTATCGTATGGAAATGGCGATGCGTTTCGTGATACGGCCGTCACATGACAAATCCCACGGCATATCGTGATTCGCGTCATCTATCTCACCTACCCACAGCGCCACGGAGCGCGTGGCCAACGTCATGGCCGGCAAGCCGGAGGAGAACGTCGAATTCGACAAGCTCGTGAAGAAGAACTTCCCGGGCGCCATCTCCAACCGCGACCTCGAGTCGAAGGTGGCGTCCATCCTCGAAGGGAAGGGCCTCAACCCCGCCAACACCCTCCTCTGCACCTCCCTCTGCTGCGACGAGCTCGCGCGCTCCCTCGAGGACGACCTGAACAAGGTCTACGGACACAACTTCAACCTCGGCGGCCTCTCCGGCTTCCCGTTCGCGGGGAACACCGGCTTCGGGGCCATGTCCGCCCACGTCCCCGACAACGGATACTGCCTCCTCGTCCACGGACCGCACGTGGGGATCACCCAGGACGGGGTCATCGGGAAGGTCGAGCGATCGGGCATCGCCCTCGTCGACAACTGCTGCGGATCGGCCATCGCGGCGTCCAACTACGTCAAGGGCATCACCGACGGCGGAGCCAAGATCACGACGAAGCTGCAGCAGTTCTCCGACTTCCAGCAGGGAGCGGTCCAGGAGCTCATCCTCCCCTTCGGGAAGCGCCTCAACGACGCCGAGAACCGGATGAAGGAGCTCCCGTACGCGCTCTACGACAGCCAGGACATCTTGGTCCGGGACATCGTGAGCGCCGGATCGGGGAGCATCAAGAAGGGGTTGGCGGTGCTCAGCGGCATCCAGATCAACACCAGTCCGGACACGTTGGATTACTTCCACCCCCTGCGATTCGACTACTACGATGAGAACGGGAAGGTCGTGGAGGACTTGCTCCCCCAATTGGTGAGTAGAGGGGGCGGCGTTAGTTTGAAAGAGCTGGCCCAGGCCATTTGAATCGAATGCGACTTGTGCTTACCAATTGCTCCTGCATTGTACCGGTCGGTTGTTAGGTGTAAGCCATGGATTGAAGGAGGGACCATGCAGCGTTTGTTAGTGGATTACACGTAACAACTTAGTGGATATCAGTTTTGTAACACATGTTGTTTGGTCTAAGTATGCTACCCATGTACGGTTTCTAACCCCGTAGGCGCACTTTATGGGTTGCATCATGAGGAAGCCTGTAACCTGCAGGTACAGAGCAGGTAATCTTGTTCTGATTGGCTTTCTCAACTTTGAGGTGTATCTTTCACTGGCATCGCCTGACACTGGGCAATTCTGAAATGGGCTCGATTCATGAAATTATGCCATTTGAAAGTGCCCAAGGCAGGTCGTATTTGATGTCAATACATTTAAAAGCAAACAAACTTCTTGCTCCTCGGTTGAATGCAATCAAAATGGTATCAAGCCGTCTCAAGCCACAAGAGGCACCCTCTTTTAGATGCTATCTCACAATAGTCACTCCATCTTCCACTGTCATCTGACAAGTTCATCTTATCCAAACCATTACTTCCTTCTCTTCTCCAGCTTGCCAATGTTTGACACTCAAAGTCTCTACCTCATAATTCATCCCTCGCCACTTTTTGCATTATTTTCAATCACAATTATTTCCAGTCCATTCTATGCATGCTCTCCAATGCTCTTGCTGTGTCACCTGGTACTCTCAGTATGAGATAAGTGTGGCAGCAAATTGGTACCTTTATTGTGCAACTCCTAGTCATCTCTTCTTATCCTTACTTGACAATGGTATTGTTTTCTGTCGTGTTTTCTACCTTCTTCACTCTCTACCTTCTTGTCTTGTGACTGGCTGCTCTTGTTTGATTATGCCAACATGTGCTTCTGGCCCGGTGGGGGTGTTCAGCCCTTTGCACTGATCAATGAATAGCTCTTTGATTTTCAATTGACATTTTGTACATGGTCACCTTAGTCAGTCGTTGATTTTGTTCTTGTTTGATTGTCGCACATTAGGTCAACAATTTCCTGTTAGCCTTTTGTTGAGCATGTTTGTTTGCTATGTACGTTATTGCACTTCATTGTTCTCATGCTTTGATAGGAACTAGATTTGTTTTATTTTGTTTACCTTGAACTGCGATGTTCCACCATGTATTCTCCTCTTGTTGGATTCTTTGCTAAGTGATGAATTGGGTTCAGATAATTTGACAAGTAGTCTCTCATCTGCAGCGTGCAGTCATATGGAGACACTTCAAAAGGCAAACTCAATGTATATCTATGGCCAGACTCAAGAGTGATGTTTGAAATGTTATGTTTTAGTATCATTCATAATTTTGCTTTATTGCTCATATCTTTGTTGTTAAGTACCAACTATACCAGGTTCCGTGGCAATACGAAAGAGAGTTTGGATAACAAATGGCACAAACACAATGATGTGTTGGTCCATAAACATGATCGATGATATAGCTCCATATATGCTATGAAATGGGTATAAGTTGCTGACATAGTGACTCGTCACCGCCTTTTACGGGTCTTATGAAGTAGTAATTCCTGGTAACCTTTGATCAGTAGCTATAGTTACAGTATTCATTTGAGTAATATTGAACAATACAACGGCACAAAATGCTGTGATAGTAAAGCATCAATTCTGCATCGATCAATCGCAAGAAATGCCTGGACTTGGGCCTGGGTGCACGCTAATTGCTTAGTTGACGCCATAGAAACTACGTTGGTGTGTAGTCATGTTTGAGACGGGTCTATCATGATATCTGAGTGATGTTGTCATACTCACACTATTCTTATTTGGTTCATTGTTGTAGGATTACTATGTGTTGGTTACATTGCCCCCTTCACCATGTTTCCCGTTTCAGAGTGGGCTACTGAGCAAGCTTGTTTGTAGTTTACATCACAAACTCAGTAGCGGTTGTAGGATATGCATCATATTCCAAACAATAATTTCATAAAAATGTCCCATACCCACTGATAGTGAAAGGATTGATTTTACAATATTTCAGTCAGGGGGCTGTGATTTAAAAAGTGGGAAAACATGCCTTCATGCGGTCACATGGGATATGGAGTCGGAAACGTTTTTTTATATTTGATAATTTTACTGGCATCGCAACCAATATATTGATCCAGGGATGTGACCTGTTTTTGGATACGTCCTTGTGATGACGTCATCAAGATTGATACGACATCATAGTGTGTCAGATCTTGACAAAAACAATAAATGGTGTCAAATGCGGTCATGTGGGTCTGAAAGCGACAAACCACTCTTTTGACAACACTCAATTCACGGGGGCATGGAGGTCGGTGAACACCGGAGAGTGTGTTCCAACATTTTTCTTATGGCAGCCCTCTGATTCAGAAATTGGTTTTTGTGATGAATGCCGATGTCTGAGAATGGTTATCAGAAGTTGAACTTTAGGGAACTATGTTTCGATGTATTAGGCTGGTCTAGGTCTAGATATTTAAAGATGAGTTGGACAGTGTGGTAGACTGAATGTTCAGGTGAGACTTTGTGTAGATGCACTATAATAACACCTAGCTCATTTTGACCATACATTTTCATTCTGCTTCTCTTTCAAAGTATATATCATACCTAGTTGAACCATATGAGCTCCTATATTTGAACCATATTAGGAGATCCTAGCCTATATTTGAACCACATGAGCTCCTGGTGTACACAGCATTATACCCACTCTGTGCTTTGATTCAAACATTTCCAATAGGGGGTCCGGCCATAAAATCTTTACGTAGGTAACAGAAAAATGCGGAATTGTTCGAAGCTTGAAACTTTTNATGGAGGCGATCCGCCGGGCCGTTGCCGAGGTAGGGGACGAGGCCGCTACTGCGACGCGGAGGCGGCCATGGTCTGAGCGACCGGTGGCCGGGGGGCGGGGGGGCGCGGGGGAGCGAGAGGAGATGCTCCTACGAAGGAATTGATACAAATCTACATAGGAATTCCCCAATCGAGCAAATAACTTTGCAGACGAGCAAAAAACTCGCACGAAGAGCAAATAACCCCCCCGCCTTCGCAAATGACAATTGATTAGGAAACTGTAGTACTGATGAACGTACATACAAATTCCTAAGTATGTAGACAAATACCATCTTTCCATCGTCAACCACAGACAGCTAAGCCAAGCAAGCACAAGTCACACGGCCTTTTCACCTCAATGACCTTCTCACCTTCAACTTCTTTGACTCTCATTGTTTTTGTCGTTGCAACCAAAACAACTCCCGAAAACAACGTCGCCCGTCATGACCGAAGGCCGCCCCCTACTCGGCGGCGTCCCCTCCTCGGGCGGGGGAACCTACGCCTCCGTCCCCTCCGTCGACGTCGACGCCTCCCTCCGCCGCCGTCGGAATTCCACCGCCGCCGCGGCCGCGGCCGCCGCCGAGATCGCCAAGCGATCGGACGAGGCCGCCCCGAAGCCGTCGTCCTCCTCCTCCTCTGCCCCCTCTTCGTCCTCCTCGTCGTCCTCCTCCTTCGCGGGTGCGATCTTGTCCCAGCTCCCCGCCGTCGCCATCGCGTCGGTCTTGAACTTCATGGCCGGCATCCCCTTCGGCGCGTCGTACTTTCCCGCGGACTTCCCCCTGGAGGGGAAGGAGGTGCTGGGATTGCGCATGTTCCTGTTCTCGACGTTCGTGGGACAATTGGTGTACACTTACACCAGCGGCTTCACCAACGGGGTGGGATTGCAGATGGTCGAGGTGAGGAAATGCGAGCGACGTCGATCCATCGCGTCCGAAACGTTCGTGTGCCTCCCCACAGTCGCTCATACCGATCTCTCTCTCTCTCCTCCTCCTCCTCCTCCTCCTGCTGCGCGCGCGCGTCCGTCTCTTCGACGAAAGAACGTGCCGTTCTTCCTCGAGCTCGCGCGCATCGTCCTCGACGACTCGACTCCCGACGCGGATCCGGTGTCGACCGTCTTCTTCCTCTTCGGGACGTCGTCCGTCCTCGTGGGCGTCACGTTCTACCTCTTGGGCAAGTTCGAGCTGGGACGGGTGGTGTATTACTTTCCGAGTCACGTCTTGGTGAGCGTTCGAATGGCGTGCAAATCGAGGATCGTGCGGAACCTTTTTCATTGCAATGCAAAAAAGAGCGCATTGCTTTGTCCTATCACGGTGTCGCCATCAGAATATGACAATATTGCAATGGAGTGCTCGGCAGAGCACTCCAGATGGGCCATTGCGACTCTCTTACTGCGCACAGATAATCGGCAGTTAGAGGTATTGAAAGGTGCTAGCAAAAAAAGCTCTCTCATCAAATTATTGTCAGGGCTTTCATGAAGTACATCGAGGCTACCTTTGTCTTTGGAAAACGATAACAGACCCAGAAGATGAGCTTTCAAGCCCGCGACGCCCATAGCATGTCGTCACACGATTACCAATGGATCGCAATTCATTGCAAATGGGATCACTTTGAGCACAAGCAACATGAATCGCTGCATTGTGGCCACCGACAGACCAATTATTGTTGCTGGCGGAGCCGAAATATTTTGCAATGATATTGTCCGTACCAATACACGCGTCTAACAACCAGAGCGGTGTCTGCCACACCCTTGCGCGCGCAGGTGGGCTGCATCGGAGGCATCGGGGCCTTCATCGCCATCACCTCCCTCGAGGTGACCACGAACACCAACTTCTCCTGGACCGCCGAGGGCTTTAACGACTGCATTGTGGCAAACCTCCACCTTCTGGGACCCGTCTTGGCCTTCGAAGCCGTCCTGCGCATCCTTCTGCACGTGACCACGGTGGACTGGGAGCCGAAGTATCCCCTCCTGGCGCCCGTCTACTACTGCCTCATCATGCCGGCCTTCTACGCCTTCCTCTTCGCCTTCGGCGTGAGCGCCGAGCGAGCCGAGGCCGCGGGATACTTCTTCCCCCGCCTGGAGGGGTCCGGCGGCGGAGGAGGGTCCGTCTTCGACGCGTCCCTCCTCGAGATCTTCACCGAGGTGAACGTCGGATCCGTGTCGTGGAACGCCGTCGCCAAGAGCGTCCCGTGCGTGATCATGCTCGCGGCGTTCAGCTTGATCCACGTCCCGATCAACATCCCCGCGTTCGCCATCTCGACGGGGGTCGAGGCGGACATGAACAAGGAGCTGGGTATCGTCTCTCGTCCTAACCCGTGGTTTTCTTTCTGTAGCTATTCCAACGTCCTCGCGGGAATGTTCGGGGGCCTCCAGAACTACATGTCCTACTCGAACAGCGTGAGTTTCGTTGTCGACTTCACGTCTGCAATATGGATGCTCATGTGTGCAAAATGGATGCTCATCTGCTCGGCAGGTTGTCTACTCCAAGTCCAACGGAGACGGCAAGGGTTTGTCGCTGGGCATATGCGCCGTCACGATCGCGCTGTTCCTCTACGGTCCCGCGGTCGCGGCGTACGTTCCCAGGTACGTTCGGGCCGGACTTTTTCACGTAGGTAAACTCGGTTCGTCGCCCCAGCCCAATTCATCGGCTCGGTACGTCGTTGCCTCATCTTTCTCAGGTGCATGGCGGGGACGTTACTCCTTCACGTCGGGATCGACCTCTTCATAGAGGGCGTCGTTGAGTCGTACCACGATTATGACAAGCTGGAGTATTCGGGAGTCTGTCTCATCACGGTGGTCATGGTGGCGTTCGTGAGTTTTATGATGCTGCATGACTCTTCGTTGCCGCTTTTGTGCACCTTTGGATGGTGCCTCTCACGCTCTCGACGCCCCGCCTCTGGCGTTCTATGCCCTCTCTCCAGGGGATGGACGAGGCCCTCATTGCCGGCGTCGTTGCCGCCCTCTCCATCTACGCGGCCCAATCCGTCGTGAACCTCGATCCGATTTGGGGGGCGATGCCGGGCGCCCGCCTGCGCAGCTCGGCGTGTAACCGATCTGTCGCGGCGCAGAACATCCTCTTGGACGGAAGGACGGGACGACAGCGCATCTACGTCGTGCAGTCGCAGGGACACGTGTTCTTCGGGAACGTGACCGCGGTCACGGACGACGTGAATCGTCGGCTGGGCGAGAAGAGGGACGCGGGAGACAATCCGGCGGTCGGTGAGGCCTGTTTCTCATGTGGTACATCCTCACGCCATCATTTCTGTTCTCACTCGAAGTGCACGTTTTTCTCCGTGACTCAGTCATCATCGATTTCACCCACGTGCTGGGGTTGGATTCGTCTGCCGCTCAGTCGATCGCCAAATTGAAGTCCTTCATCCTCAACAACTTTAGCGTTGAGATTCTCTTGTTTGTGACTGGGCAAGACGGTTTCAAGGCGAGTCAAATTGTCAGAGCTTTGCATGTTTCCACTTTAGTGTGCTACTTCTCTCACCATGTTACATTGTTACAGACCACTTACGACTTGTCTGGCGAGCTCGGGGGATCAGATGAAACTTCTATCAAAGTAGTCGGTCATGCAGAGCATCGCCTATCCCTCAATGCGCGCGCACTTGGCTTCGTGAACAACCACGTGAACGATGTTGAAACGAAAGGTGACCTCATCGCGGAGATCCCCAACAGGTGGGTCTAGCGCGGTCCTGACTTACTCGATTCTCGTTGGAATCATGCTAAACGACCTCACGCCCCACCAGTCGCGTCTGCGAAACGCTCGATGACGCTCTGGTCTTCGCGGAGGACGTTTTGATCGCCCTGCAGGACCCTTCCATCCTTCAGACGGACTCGAGCGATCGCTTCCCTTACGTCCACACGCCTTCCGAGAGCGACAACGCCGCCAAGGCCTTCTTGAAGACGCTGTGTCCCGGAGCCTCGGCGAGCGACATTGATGCGCTCTACGCTCTGTTCTTGGCCGAGAAATATCGTCGCGGAGATATTGTGTGGGAGCAGGGTGCCTCTAGCGACAGCCTCAAGCTTGTCGTCGAGGGTACTTTGATGTCATTTGATGACGAGGGCGGCGCATCGGAAAGTATCACTCCCGGTAAGCCCCTTTTGTTGGTAGTGGTTTTGTAGGAATACAGCATGAACAGTTGATAAATATTTTGCTCTCGCCTTATATTTTATCTTCCAGGCTCTACCATCGGTGAATTGGGTTTGGTCAATGGAATCCCTCACTTCACAACCATCAAAGTAGTTAGTGACCAAGCCACCCTTTACAGCCTCAGCAAGGAGAAATGGGAGTCCCTAACTATGCAAAACCCTAGGGTTGCGAGGCTTATCGATTTGCTTGTGATAAGATACCTTGCTCATCGAGTTCAATATATCTCAGCAAAGGACATCTTAGATGGACGCACTCTACCTGTGTAGAGACATCCTTCCTCACCTAAACTTTGTCTGTGATGCATTCGATTCTTTGTGATGAAATGTGCAAGCTGACTCCAATGACTGAAGATAGAGACCATGCCAAAGAAGGGCGAGATGATGGTGAAATGCCCACCTTTCTGTAATATGATTCCCTACAACGCTCAGAAAGCCTGCAATACAAACCTACCCACACTGTAGAATCTTGTACAGCATCAAAGTTACAAAAACCATCTTTGAATATATCTGCATGTTCAACAGACCCAATTGATGAAGGTTCTTGATCCCTGGTGCAAAGTCGCTGCCGATGTGTGCCCAAGTTCAGCGTCTGTTTCAATTATGTATCTGTTGATAATAAAGGAACCAAAAAAATGGAGCCATGCTCAGCAATTGCCTCGACGCGGCCGAGCGTAGGGCACGGCAACCATGCCCTTCGACGCCGCCGTCGTCCGCCTCAGTCGGTGCCTCGGCCAGGAGCCCGCGGGCGCCGTGTCCGCGCCTTCGACGACGTTCCCGTGCAAGCCTCCCAGCGCCCATGCCCGTCGACGCCGCCGTC
>JALLPA010000475.1:0-14897 GCA_036939895.1 Thalassiosira exigua
AAACTCCACTATGGGTCACTGTCTGTCCTATCCGGAAGCCAAGACAACACACACATGAGCATGTTATTGTATGTTCTTGGCTATTACCAAAAGTAACCATAGACTGATGTGGCCATATGATCTTTTTGGGCCCTGTTGCATTTTCTGTCGCTGTCTATTTATGAATCAGATAGAGGTTGCAATGCAGCAGTGATTGCCTTGTCTCTAACACAGGCTGAGTCTTCCTGTTCCTAGTATTCCTAGGTCACAGTGGTGGCCTGAAGTGAGGTGTGATACTGCAGATAATTAATCTCCCCCTCGTCAGAAGACACACCAGTATCAACAAAGATTGAAGATATCTCAATGATGGTGGATCTACAATCCATACACGTGCTTGTGCTTGCTCCCGTACCAAAATCCTGGCAGGAACCCAATAGGACAGATCTTTGTACATGGGACACAAAAGACAAAAAATCATAAGGGACCGTCAATACTCGCTTTTGCAACATTGCCACATTGATGTTTTGCCAGTTAAACCTAGAAAAAAGTTTGCGGCAACAATGTTGTCTCGTTTTTCGGAAAAACAGCAGATGGTCACGCTCTGGTGTGACCAGTTGAAAGATCTCAATGGTCACACTTCTGACATTGTCGAAGAACAAAAAAGAACCGAAGAAACTGTTAACGGGAATCGAAACTGTGAAAAACCCTTTACACGAAGAGGTATCAGCCACTATCGGTCGCAACTCCGGCATGGAATCAACCCGTCGATCGAGGGTGCTTGCCAACTATTTCTGCAGTGAAAAGACACGATGTATCTAGATTTGGTGGTACTAATGTCTGTAGCGCGCTAATTACTGTGCCATCTTATTCCCTGAAATTACTAGTAACACCGAACGCAAGCAAAAAAACAATATTTGATATGACTATGCATACATTTTCAAGTCATATCAGCAATACTTATGATACTTACCAAGCCAGGACATTGTACCTGGGGCGCATGCCACTGCTCACATTTAGGGTGCCCTGCAGAGGTGAGAAATTTGTATAGGAAGTAGTGTGCAATTAAACACTGTGTGTCTTAAAATGTCATGCTAAGGCAACAGCCAGCTAAAAACTAAACAAAACAGTACTAGAAAAAGTTGGCATTTCATCATTTTACGCCAAAAGGAGATTTTGTATGGTCCAAAAATGAATCTTGCCCGCAGGGGCAACCGCGCCGCGTGGAGGTCCAGGTGTCCAAACAGATGACGAAGATTAAGCCTCGTGGTCTTGAACAATTAAAAACTGTGACACCTGTCACTCCCCAATTTGATTGTTATTTCGAAATGGCTTCAAATCCACTGCACCATCACACTTAACTAGACTTCTGCACTAGAAAATTCCCTCTCGCCCTCCTTCCTCGCAATACCTCGTGTAGATTTCCTTCCTTCCACTCTGTTATGACTTCCTACCTCCATTGTTCCTTTCACGCGAGAACGAATCCCCCTTTCTACCGGCCTTGGTCTCCATTTCCCATTCCTCCTGCAATCTCCACAGAATTGTTCGATTGTGTTCCGCCTTCTTAGTCTGCTCTCCTGCCATTGAAAGAAAGTGAAAGAGACAGCGAGTCGGGAAAATGAAATGCATTCCTCACCTTTCACTCGTCCACCCCACTCAACTCACTGCGGTGTTCTTGGTACATTTGTAGATCAGCTCAGAGTTTCAGGCGCGGCACATTTTGATTCGCAGGAAAGAGATGGCTTCAAAAATTTCCAGAGGCAGAGGGATGTTCAAGGGGCGGCAGACTCGAGAAGCGCCCGTTGTTGGCGAGTCGGTGTTGAGTTTGAGGAAGCAATGGTTTGCAAGCGGTCGTCGTTCTGCGAGGTGATATGGCGATTCGCGAGGTGGAAACGATTTGCAACGTGAAATTTCGTGGTAGAAGCGGCGGGGACAGCGAAAGCAACGGCAAAGACAACGACAAGTAAGGGCGAAGGCGACGACGACGAAGGGAAGTGGCAACGATGAGGAAGGCGACGGCGGGGAGGAAGGCGACGGAGGCGAGGAAGGCGACGGCGACAAGGAAGGCAACGGCAACAAGGAAGGCGACGGCGATGGCGACGAGGAAGTGGGCGAAGGGAAGAAGCAGAGACGAAGACGATGGCGGAGGAATGCGAAGGTGAACGCCGGGCGGGAGATTGAGGTTGAGTGGCGTTGACGACGGCGGCAAGGGACCGGCGACGGACCGGCAACGGTGCGCGACGACGACCATACGATACCACGGATGGCAACGGTGGAGGCGACGGCCGACTGCGACGTGTGTGAGGTGATGTTGGAGCGTTTGCGTTCGCGTTCGCGTTCTTCTGGGTTCTTCGGCTCTTCTTCGTGGGTTTGATCTCGTCGGTTGACGCGGTTTGAGTTTCGAATTTCAAAAATCAAAATGAAGAAGGTTTTCATTTTCGCTTTCGTATGACAGTGATTACCATTGGGGTCGTGAAAAAGAATTTGATCGCGTCGAGAGTCACACGAAGAATTCGCAATTTTGATTTTCGAATTTAACTTTATACGGCCGAATACCGAAACCCCAATGTAGTGTTCCCGTGTTCACCTCCGAGGGTGGTCACATTGAAGGCTGACTTTCCCAGTAGATTTTCCCGATTTTTGGTGCGCCGTGGGTCCCTGCCCACAGGCGCTGCTTGATTGAGATGGCCACCTGGTTATTCCGCTTCGCTGGTGTGGGCAATATTAACAAGCAACAAATTCTGATATCGAGCAGAAAAATTACCGATGTTAAATTAGGCAAGTTGCTCGAAAAATTACCGTTATCAGTAATTTCTATATTTCAGAGGAGCAGAATCAAGCACACTTGCGAGCTACAGTTCATACCAGGCATGTTCTATTTTACTACCATATCGTATCAATGGAATGTAGGTCGGAGCTGACACAAGATTCCCATATTCCTATGCCTCTAGGCGTATGCCTCTATCTGCGCCCCATCAGCCCTGCCTCAACAAGAGCCCAATTTTTCCCTTGGCCTTGCGACTTGAGCAAAACGATAGAGACCACGAAGATCCCCATCTTCACGTCTCCTGACTAGATCTGGTAAACAAGAAGATCCCCAAGGTCCGCTGCTGCAGGGCCAGGCCGGCCTGACCTCGAGGACAGAGAACTCATGGGCGTCAAGCTTGACGCCGGCCGCAGCAAGGACAGCCGCAACCTTGACAGCTGCTGCAGCGAGGGCCATGACGACAGAGGACCGCCACGCCAAGGAGGGGGTGGGGGGAGGATGAGAAAGGGTTGGGGGGTGACGAAAGCGGACGGATTTAATAAATGGACTCACGTTTATCTTTCTCTTCGAGCGTCCATCCGTCGATCCATTTGGCCTCGTAGCAGCAAAATCACGAAGCGCGGGCAACGCCCGGGCATAACGGAGGAGCTGGAGGGATTGGGGATGGTATTCCGCTTCGCTGGTGTGGGCAATCTTAACTAGTAACACCGAACGCAAGCAAAAAACAATATTTGATCTGACTATGCATATATTATCAAGTCATATTAGCAAATACTTACCAAGCCAGGATATTGTACCTGGGGCACATGCCATTGCTCACATTTAGGATGCCCTGCAGAGGTGAGAAATTTGTATGGGAAGTAGTGTGCAATTAAACACCGTGTGTCTTAAAATGTCATGCCAAGGCAACAACCAGCTAAAAACTAATCAAAACAGTGCTAGAAAAAGTTGGCATTTCAATATTTTACGCCAAAAGGAGAATTTGTATGGTCCGAAAATGGATCTTGCCCGCAGGGGCAACCAACCTCACACGAGGGTGCGGAAATGACCCCCACGCGCCGCGTGGAGGTCGAGGTGTCCAAACAGATGTCGAAGATTAAGCCTCGTGGCCTTGAACAATTAAAAACTGCGACACCTGCGACTCCCCAATTTTATTGTTGTTTCGAAATGGCTTCAAATCCACTGCACCATCACACTGCACTCTGAAATTCCCTCTCTCACCCTCCTTCCTCGCAATGCCTCGTGTAGTTCTCCTTCCTTCCACTGACTTCCTACCTCCATTGTTCCTTTCACGCGAGAACAAATCCCCCTTTCTCCTGGCCTTGGTCTCCATTTCCCATCCCCCCTGCAATCTCCACATAATTCTTCCTTATTACTCTGCTATCCTGCCGTTGAAAGAAAGTGAAAGAGACAGCGAGTCGGGAAAATGAAATGCGTTCTTCACCTTTCACCCGTTCACCCCACTCAACCCACTGCGGTGTTCTTGGTACATCCGTACATCAGCATCAGAGTTTCAGGCGCGGCACATTTTGATTCGCAGGAAAGAGATGACTTCAAAAATTCCCAGAGACAGAGGGATGTTCAAGGGGCGGCGGTCTCGAGAAGCGCCCGTGGTTGGCGAGTCGGCGTTGAGCGTGAGGCAGCAATAATTTTCAAGCGATCCTCGTTCTGCGAAGTGATGGCGATTCGCGAGGTGGAGGCGATTTGCGACGTGGCATTCCGTGGTGGAAGCGGCGGCGACAGCGAAAGCAATGGCAAAGACAACGAAAAGGAAGGGCAAAGGCGACGTGGAGTACTGTATTTTTCACGAATTCCTCTGTAAGCTCCCAAGGTAGCCCCCCCTCCAAAAAATTACCCCAGCAATTGAGGAGCAAATTTGAAATTCCGGCGAGTAGTTTTCCTGCATTCTGGTAAGCACAAGAGAGCGCTCGACATAATCATCAGCAAATCGCTTAAATTAAGTGATCTTTTCATTATTTTGGCAAGCTTTTGCATGATTTCGGCGGCACACCTCCAATCTTCAGCCCCAATCTTCTCACGCATCACCGCCCGCATATATTGAAGGGATAAATAAAAAGAATATTCTACAGCAAACTCCGTAGATCAATCGCTAGCTAAACAACGGAACCGTGTTGTTTTTGTGGTTTTCTGTCATTCATTCAAACATCAAAAGCAATGACCTAACAACGATGCCCGGTCCGCGCGCTGCGATCGACGCTCACGCACGTGCCTGTCATTGTATTATTTCACCAACAACAACGACTCATCGGTCATGATGGCCCTGCTATCACCACTACGGCCACAATGAGGACAACGGCGTTGATGATGGTGGCATTGATGGTTGCAGCGGACATAGGGATCGCAGGAGCAGCCGGTGGCATAGGAGAGAAACGGACGAAGGACAGACGACGCGCGAGAGGACCGAACGCGAGTGGCGACGGTTGTGACGCGCAGAGGGAGTCTCTCTCCTCATTCTTCTTTGGCTCCTTCGCTTGTCTCGGCCCCGACGAGGTCGGCCCGGTCAAGCTTGGAGGTAGTAGCGTAGCTTTTGCCCACTCCCCGCCCATGACCTATTGGGTTGAGTTTGTCCCAGCCTCTCATGCCCTGGAGCTGAGTGTGCATACGGGACTGGGAGTCGGGCCAGCCTGATAAGTTTAGCTGGGTCTAGTTATCCGGCAGCCGCAGATGAGTTTCATTTAGTTAGTGTCCCTCGGATGGGACGAGAGAGCAAGGTAGCCGCAGAGGTCTAGTGGCCACACTCGACGAGCGAGCGGCAGACGAGCACGGTAAGTTTTTTGTGTCCCCCCCCCCTGCGAGCCAGCATCGCACGACCGGACGAGGATGACAGGAGGGACAAGCGAACGGACGAGGAGTGAGGTAAGTTTTTTGTGCCCCCCCCCCATAGTCTTGTGATCACGCTGATCAAAAAGTAAATACTTTCGTGGCACGATCGCCTATAAGACGTGTATTTATTCCTACGTGGACTTGAGCCAAACAACGGCTCCAACCATGGCGCCACCATAACCGCCCTGCCTGACCAAGTTCGAGCATCTACGTGCAAGAATATCGCAATCAAACCAATGGGTTGTCACCCCTGAAGCTCCCGTTCGCCGCAGGAACGGGAAAATTTGACAATCTGGCGTCCAAGTTTGACCCGATTGCTGTCCGACGATGACGTCGATCCCCAAAGACAACCCACCCAAACGAGGACAAACCTCCTCCCTCATGCCCAGACCACCGGGCAGTTCCACCAGCACCTTCCGTCTAAACAGGGACGGGGGGTATGCGGAGGGCAGGCTGGTGCTGTGCCCGGTCGATTGACGGACAGGCATTTGTGCCACCCTTACGGCAGCAATACCACGCCACGCTGGGAGCCACCCCTCCCCANCCGCCTCGGGGGGGGGGGGGGGGGGGTGGGAGGAAACACAGCTTTGGGCCCAGCCGGATGTGGCTGGTCATCACGTACCCAACCTAAGGCACAACGCCAGCCAATGCTGTGGCGACGACCGTCCCCAGGTCGACATCAGTCCCCAGCCAGCATCCCCTTTGCGACAAGAGGACGGATACGAGGATAAAGCGGATGAATGCGGACGAGAGTCCTCTGTGCTGCTGTGCCGGAACCAACAGCTGGGATTATTTTGGCAGCAGATGTCTGGAATTCCAGACAAGATGTCCCCTCCATCTGAGGGAGGAGGACGAGGAGGAATGCCCTGCCACGGGCGTCTGTGCGCAGGTGGAACAATGCAGACACAGCTGACAAGGCCAGAAGTCTCACAGACCCTAGCAATCCTAAGGAGCGAAGATGGGCACTACCCAGCAACAACAAAATGATCCCACGGGAATGGAAATTTTACACAGCAACATAATGGCTTCCTCGGCAACGGAACGAACAATGCAAGTCCCAGAGGACACCCACATCATCATATCAAACCCAAAACGAAATCACATCATAATTTATATTGCTGTAGAGGGTGCAATCGGCTGAGGGGGGTTGAAAGAGTCCCCCTCTTTACGGTGCAGGATTAGCGGCTTCTCCGTTCTAGAATTCCCTAATTTGTACCTAAAGATTTAAATTATCTACTACTTTTTTGTGCCCCCCCCCTCATGACTCCTCCCCTCTCACGACAGCGAAGCAGACCAGCCGAATGATGGAGGAAAATGTGAGTCGGCGACTGGGGTGGACAGCGGGCTCCGTACGACGTATGACTAGCCGAGGACGGGGAGAGGAACGAGCAAGCGACAGAAAAGTATGGTAAGTTTTTTTATGCCCTCCTCCCTCCCTCGTCGTTGGTTGTTGTTTCTCATGACCTGTTTCCCTCCCCCCTTGCAACCGCATAGCAGGCCAAGCATCGGATGATTGGCAACCGGGTAGGGAGACGAGCAAGCATCACACGGCTGGCCGAAGACAAGGGGGAGAGGACAAGTGGGCGAAGGACGAGTGTAGTGAGTTTGTTTGTGTCGAATGAGTATGGTAAGTGTTTTAGTTTAGTGCATCCTTCCCCCCCTGCCCCCTTGATTGCTCCCATGACCCATTGCCCCCCCCCCCCCCCCGTCACGACAGAAACTCAGATAGAGGCAGGCTAGCGATTGCCAGACGAATGTCTGTGCACGACCAGCGGGGGTCGAGAGGGATGGCTGGCCGAGGAGGAGGGGCTGGGGTTAGGAGAGAACGACTCTTTTGGTACCCAAGTTGGTATAGAAAACGACCCCCGGTCCTTTTCTACTTTGTGTTCGACTGGGCGAGTGGCTAAGGACAGGGGGGAGGAGACGAGCGTTTTAGAAGTCAGGAGGGGGAGAAAGGGGACTAGAATAGAATAAAATAATTCTCTTTTGAAGTTAATAAAAATTGACATCATTCCATCCGATGGTGTTTTGCCATCAGATCGATTGATGATTATACTTCAACCGAGGCGATGTGTGAAAACCGGCGATGGTGAAACCAAGTTATTGCTCGTTGCAAAAAATATCTGTTGGAGTAGCCGCTGTGTGAGTACGATAATGGAAACAAAGTTATTGCTTGTTGCAAAAAATATCCAACGGGTACGCTGGTAATTTATTTACTAGCTATATATGGGCTAAGTTTAGCTGGTGTTTAATTTTCGACCGATCGATACATACATACCGATCGCTGGTAATTTTAGGGAATCAGATTACGAAGATACTCTAGTTCCCACAAAACCAGTGTCTGGCAAAATGAGTCTACAGATATATGTAGTGTATGAATTTCTAACAGGTACATATTAGTACTGTAGTGAGACTATGTAGATGTTGACGAATGTAATCTTGGGGGACAAAGATGACAGAAGTAAAATGTTAGGATGACGTGTCGTAAAGCTCTCTACTTCTAATAATTATTTGCTAGACGAACCAAAACCGTTGACGGAATGGCTTTTGAATTAACTTTGCCAGTCGTTTATAAAATGGTGGTATTGGGAGGGGAATGCAGTCATGGTTTTGCTTGTGCTCTCCATTGACACGTGTAATTGGTGTCATTTTCCACACAAATTAGTGTTTTAAGAATGTAAGAATGCAAATACTAAAGTATGTTTTGTCATCAAGACCAGCACAACAGACCACCAATTTATTCTCATCAAAGCAGAAAAACCCATGGCACCCAAGTTAGTCCTCCTCCAAGACAGCTCAAGGATGTCTCGGCATACAAATGACTGACCCTATGAAGAATGCAAGGAACGAAAAGAAGAGATACCCCCCACAAACCAGAGCAGTTCTGCCAGAACCAGAAATACAGAGTCCACTTAACTCCAGCCTCCCGCAATCTGGCAAGCAAAACCAAACACTGTTTGCACACATCAAAATAATGGCGCTGGAAGATCACAAACTGTATTGAATAGGATGTGAATGATGGTTATATGAGCTGGCTCCTTCATGAATCAAATGAGCTGCGGAGTGGACTACCCGGGGGGCTTCAGAAACTGAAGCCATCTGTTCCGACTTTCTCCACAATGTAATATAGGGACCCTCCTACTTGGATCTAAGGTCTTCACAGTCAATGTCATCATCATGTACACCAACATCGGCAAGACTCATACTATGTGATTAGCATTAAACTAGACAGGGTAATATTTAATCAACCGCCCCGCCTCGCCCCGCCTCCCCGCCTCCCCATCCCCACCCGCCCGCCTGTCACCTGCCTGCCCGCCCGCCAGCCCCCTCCATGGCCACATCTGCTCTTCGCAAGAGATGACTATTCGAGGCAAAGGGGGTGACATTTCCCAGCAAATGTCGCCTCTGGGTAAAGTATTGTGAACTCAGTTACTGCAAGGTAAGGGGGTAAAAACGAAATATGAAGGACCAAACCTATCCCGTCACGTGATCACGCAACGTAGCCAAACGATTTTCAAAAAGTCACAAGTCCGCCGCCGTTATCTTCGCACAACGGCAACGGCAACGCACACACGGCGACGCGGCAACGGACTGGGCGGGCAACGCAACAAGGCAAAGCCGCCGCGCCGCCGCCGCCGACGGAGCGAGCCAGCCAGCGCGGTAGGGGCCCAGGGGGAGCAGATAGAGGGGAACCGCAAATCGCTCGTCGAGAGGGGCAGCTAGCGGGCGAGAAAACGAAACGAAACGAAACCATGGGACGGTCCTCCGCCCCTCCTCCCTCCTCGTCGGCCCCCTCGTCCCGCTCGTCGTCCCCTCCCCCCGGACTCTTCGCGGCGACGTCCGAGGGGGACGTCGCGCACCCTCCCAACTTGCGGCGGTCGCTGGCGCGGAACGACGTCGAGCTCGCGGCGCTGACGAAGCTGCACCAGGCGCTGCGAGCGTTGCGGGACGAGATCGTCGAGAAGTTCGGGGAGGGAGCGCTGGTGGAGGCCGTGGCGAAGGGATCCGATCCGCCCGCGCGCGGGGGAGGTTCGGTCTGGAAGCTCGAGGAGGACGGAGCGGACGAAGGGAAGGAGGAGGAGGAGGACGGAGGACGCGAAGAGAGCGACGACGGCGGAGGCGGTAAACGCGACGGCGCCCGCCTCGACCGCCTCCTCCACGCCTTCTCCCTCCGGATGCGCCTCCGCCGCCGGTTGCTGAACCGCCTCGCGCGCCGGTTGCGCCGGGTGGCGCACGCCTTGGACGGCCCCCTCCCCGGATCGGGGGGGCGGGGGTCGGGGAGGGGCGGAGGAGGAGGGGGCGGGGGATCGAACGACGCGGCCGCGCCCCCCTCGCCCCCGCAGTACGGCGACGTGATCTGGCGGTACGTCGCGAAGGAAGCGGAGCGGCGGGGGGGGACGTCGTGGCACCTGTCGCTGGGGGTGCCGAAGGAGACGGTGCGGTTGGCGAGGGAGGAGGAGGTGAAGGAGTTCGAAGCGAAGAGGGGGGAGGAGGGGCGGGCGAGGGAGGAGCTGGAGGCCCAGAGGAGGGCGCGGCGCGAGAGGGAGGGGGAGGCTCGGGGGAGGAAAGAGGGCGAAGGCAAGGAAAATGACGAAGCGAACAACGAAGGGGACGACATGGCGGTGGATGAGGTCGAACCGACGGGAGAGAAGAAGGGCGAGGCGGGAAGCGAGGGAGGGGAGGGAGCTACGGACGGGGACCAGGAGAAAGAGGAGGATGCCAAAGAGGACGCAGGCGGCGAAAGAGGGGGAAGCGATGGCACCGACGAGGACGGAGAGGAGGATTCCGCCGCCGGATCCGCGGATGCCGACGACGACAAGTCCTCCGGGGAGGCGCCCTCCGACGACGCCGACGTTGACGCCGTCGATGCCACGTCCGCCGCCGCCGCCGCCGCCGAACCCGCGGTCGACGTGGACCTGCTGCTGAAGTGCGACGAGGAGGACGCCCCGCTGCTGGAGCGGCTGGTCGAGCACGAGCCGGGGTACGACAGGGAGTACGTCCTCGGCCCGACGCCGCCCCGCCTCCCCCCTCCCTCGGTCGGGGCCGACGCCGGCCCTCCCGCGGAGGAGGGCGACGCAGCCTCCGCCGGCGAAGCCGAAGCGGACGAGGCCGCGAACGAGGCGTCCGACGCGGTCCCCAAGCGGGTGGTGGTTCGGACCCGCGCCCCCGTCGCCTCCACCTCCGACGACCACGAGGTGGACGCCCACGGAGAGTTCGCCTCCGGACCCGCCGACGACGACGGCGACCGGATCCAGATGAACCGGCTGCTCTTCTCGACGCGCGCGCGGGCGGCGCGGGCGCTCGCGCCGCACGAGCGCGCGGCCGAGTGGAAGCGGTGGACGAGGGAAATGCGCGAGCGGATCCCGGAGCGGGCGACGTTCGATCGGGCGGGGGTGCCGGGGGGGTTGGGGTTCGTGTTCGACCTCGAGGAACGGAGGAAGCGGAAGCGCGCAGGTGAGTCGCTCGGCTCGGTCGCCGGCGTCGGACGTTTCGCCGCGATATTCCACGGTTCGATGCTCACTCTCGGCGGTGCGCTCGCCGTTAGATCCGACTCCGGTTTCAGAGGAAGATGATTCCGAGAAGAAGGTTGCCACTGTAGCGATGGCCGTTGGGGGCAAGGGTAAGGTGCTTCGGAAGAGCAGCGTCGTAGAAAAAGAGGAGGAAGAGGAGGAGGAGGTGGAAGAGGAGGAGGAGGTGGACGACGAGGAAGAGTCAGAGAAAGATGAGGAGGAAGAGGATGGAGAAGAGCAAGAAAAGGAAGAGGAGGCAAGTTCCAGTGCGAGCGATGCTTCAGATGACGAAGAAGAGAGCAAGGATGATGAAGAAGAGAGCAAAACAAACGACGACGACGACGAAGACGGTGAGGAAGATGCTGAAATGAAAGACTCCGAATCGGTGCCTCAGAAGCAAGAAGGCACCGACGCTCCCGCCAAGGAGGGGGAGCCGGACGGCGACGTGGCTGATGAAAAAGCCGACAAGGCCTCGGCGCCCAAGGACCCTCCCAAGAAGAAGCCCGCACGAGACTTCCCCCTCGCCCCGGTCCCCTCGTTCTACTACCAGGATCTCAAGCGCGTCCGCCTCCTCCAGAACGAACTGGTCGACTCGCGCAAGGTGCAGAAGAGCCGCGAGAAGGCCATGAAGATCAAGGCGCGGTACGACGAGGCCTACCAGCTCAGTATGGATATACAGAACCGCTTGGCCAAAGCTAAGCACGACCTAACAAGCATGCATCGAAAGCACACGGTCGAGAAGGCGAATTTGGAGAGGTACGGGAAGCAGCAGGTACGCGAGGCTCGGGTGCACTGGTCGCAGCGACAGCATGAGAGAAATCAAATCATCAAGGTGCTCGGGCCGGAGGCCGCGCAGGCCCGGTTCACATGCAGGGATGTTCTGGTGGGACTGGAGGAACGGGTCATCATTCGCACGGGGGAGAAGGTGCAGGGGGAGGGACTTGGGACCAACCGCCTTCACTCCCTGGCTCAAAAGGCCAAGGAGGACGGGGACGAGGGAAGGGCCATCTCGGCGACGGTGTTGGGTCATGTTGTCGACGCTGTGGATCGCCGAGTGAGGGACGACCTGGCGAACTGCCGCACCTTCGTCCCACCGCAATTTCCGCATGCCGAGATCGTCATGTACGGTCTCAAACCGGGGGAGACCTTGGAAAGGCATCAGGCGAGACAAATCAATGAACAGAAGAGGAATGTGGCTGCGCTGAAAAACGCCTTCCAGGAGGCCGAGAAGACAAGGGCAGATGCGTGGGGTGTATGGACCGAAGCCAGGGGAGGGGGACAGCCCGCCGCATCGAGCAGGTCGAGGGGCAGGCGGTCCGGTGGAGGCGGATCCCGCGCCTCCGCCCCCGCCCCTGCCGCGGCGAGGAGATCGTATCCCGTGCAGATGCAGCAACAGCAGCGGCAGGCGGCGTCTGCGCAGCCTGGGCCAGGTCACGTCACTGCCTCGTACTATCGCCAGGCGCCTTCCGCCTCGCGCCCCCGAATCGCCACCGACCCCGCCACGGTGGCCGCCATAGAGAACTCTCAGCGCAAGGCGATAGCTGCAGCGGCCGCTGGATACGCGCCGGGGAGGGTGGACGCCCGTGCAGCCGAGATGGCAAACAACCTCCAGAACTTAGTTGCCCGCAACCTGGCCGGGCGTGGACACCGCCAGCCGATGGTCGCGCGGGTCCCCATGGGAGCCGGGGGTGTCCCGTTCCACCCGGTGCAAAGGGCCGCTATGCCGGCAGCGGCGGCTCCTGTGGTGCTGCTGGGCAATTATGGCGCAGTGACGGGCCGATCGAGCGGGCATGTGCCCCCGGCCGCCTTCCACCCTGTCGTGGAAGATGGACCGCAGCAGCCCCAGCCTTCTGCTGTGCCAGCCTCAGCCACTGAATCCTCCCAGAAAACGTCGTCACTTGCCAAGTATGGTTATGGCGACAGGTACTCGGCCACAAATGTCAAGGCAAGGAAGAATCCAGATGGGACCGTTGTCCCTGCCTCGGCGCCCAAGCTGCTGCCTGATGGGCGGTTCGCCCGGCCTGCGGGAAGACAGAGGAAAGGTATGGATTGGGATGCGATTCGAGGGTGTTGGTTTCCACTGCCAGATGGTCAAGGTCAGCAGGGGGGTAGTGGTGGCAATGGAAACAATTGATTGGAGGGGAGGGAACAAAAAATGCATGACTACGCAGCGGATTTTCATTGATGTTCATAAAGTTAACCCTGATATAATACCCTCAGTCACCTACAGCATTCTACAACCGGAGAAGGCTGCAGTATCGCTTCACAAATTCTTCGTGGGAGATGCCACTGGCAATAAATATCGTAGCCGAAAGAGAACCAGTCGATTGATTTTGCTTTGTCTACTTGTTCATGATCGATGGAACGCTTGCCATATTGTTTTGGTTATTGTCCTCCTTTTTGATTACAAAGTTGCTCTTGAACCGGTGTTTCAGCGCCTCATGGTGTCCATTGTATGAACAACTTGGCATGAAGACTTCTTTGATTTTAGCTGTAACCTCCTTGTCATTGATTGTGCACACCATGTCATTGCCATTGGGGTTGTTGGCTCTCCCATTTCTGATGCAACCCCAGTTGGATTTGTGATAGATCCACCTTACTGTTTGATGATTTTCCAGAACAACTCAACTTTCCCTCTGCGTCCCCTGTTGCTCACTTTCTTTTTTGAAGAACATGCTCACATTTTAATCAGCTAGATTTTGGAGTAAATGTAAATGAATAGCTTGCACATGTATCACTCTCCCCTGATTCTGATTGATGTTGATCCTCTCATCCTCTCATCCTCTCATCCTCTCATCCTCTCTAGAATAATTCTTGACATCTGCCGTGGGTGGTAGCTGCTGCTGTAGCACCGCACAAATATACTTCTTCACGATCAGTTGCACTTTGGCCATCCTGGTGGGGTTGTTGTCCTCCTTTTTACTACAAAGTTGTCCTTGAGCTGGTGTTTCAGTGCCTCCCGGTGGCCTAATGTGCACAACTCAGCATGAAGGTTCCTTTGAATTTGGCTATGGCCACACCATTTTATTGTTGTTTGAGTTGCCTGATCTCATCTTACAGTACAGTTTGGTGATTCTGACAAACAACTCAAATTGCTCTTGTTGCTCACTTTTTTCTTGGTAAACACATTATAGCATTTTAATTGTTTAGACCTTGAAGTAAATGGGGAGTCTGTGCATGTGTCACTCCCCCCTAATCGATTGTGATCATGTGTGGTCCACTGACATATGTACCAGACATGTACAACACATTTTTTGGGCATTTTCTTTGCAATTTCATTGGTAAAAACACTCACAAAACGGCGTCAACTGTGACTGCTCTACCGCCAAATTTTGCCTTGCCATAGCTCCGCTACTTTTGTTGATTCCGTTCTTTATGCTGTAGAGGCATCTTGTCATAAGACTGTTATCGTGTCTAGGGGTCGATGTTGTCGCCCATTCTTGCACCAATGTCAAGAAACTGAGCCAGTTAGGAGGTCAGAAATAATTGATAAAATCATGCACAAACTATTCACACTCTCTCTTATCACCAGATACACACACCACATTACACATTGTGACAGATTGGTTTGGTTCCGGTGTGAACTAGTTCCGTACAAAAAGAATTTAAATCAGACAAAGCTCTATGTGAAGTATTTAGTCTTTTATTATTCATACATACATCTACAATGTCAGCAGCTACATTTCAATGGATTGTCACAGACAATTGTCGACAAATTTATTTTATTTTGCTTCATTCTTGAGAGGTTTTTTTCCTAACTGACGCGATTTCTACGTAGCGAGACCACTCCGCCGGCCCAC
>JALLPA010000476.1:0-14953 GCA_036939895.1 Thalassiosira exigua
CGAACGCTTTTAGCTACATCCCGAGATGGGAATATCTAAATTTTTCCTAGCTATTAGAGTGTGGATATATAGTACCCAAATTAGGGTGCCTGTTTGCTGTTTGCGGGGTCGAATCTATTTGGTTGGCTGATTCTAGTGGGCATTCTTCGCTCTGGTGGGCTTCCTTCGGCGGTGTCGGTTGTCTGAGTCTGTCGCATTATTTATTATTATTGTCGACGCCGCTGGCGTTGTCCAAGAAGACGGCTGACCAGAGGGATAGGGGGTGAGGTGAGCTGGGGGGGATAACGTAACCCTCTTTGCCGAAGCGAAGAAGCGTGAGTGCCTGCCGCCCGCCGGTCGCCCGCCGAAGCGATCGATTGATGCCGGGATGCCGTCCTTCCAACCGCAACCGGCCGTCACGGCCGGCGCCGACCCCCCCACCTTCGTCTGCAAGGGCACGACCGCGTCGATCTACCGGCAGCCCCCGTCGTTCGGATTCAAGGTCATCGAGGACCTGGATCCGACCGAGGAGCAGGTCTTGAACCTCGTGTCCGATGACCAGATCTCCCGCTACCTCCCCCCTCGCTGCGCTCAGCGAAGGGCCCTCAATTTGAAGAGCTTTCAGGGCAACCCGGCGCTGTACTTCCAGTGGGCCGAGGGCGTCTCGATCAGGGAGTGGCTGGCGTGCGGGGACAACGCCCGCGTCGGGCTGGAGGAGCGCCTTCGCATCGCGACTGCGATCGCGAAGAGCTTGTCGGAATTTCACGAGGGGGACGTGCTGCATTTGTACCTCACCGAGGAGAACATCATAATAAACATGTCCGAGGGGCGCTGTCACGCCAGTCTGATCAATCTGTCGAGGGCGGAGGTCATTTCGCAAATGTCGGATGTTGATACACGGGGGGCGATGAAGGCCGAGCTGCGCGATCTGGGCCACGTGTTGAACGCCCTCTTCCGTGGGGAATCGGCCAAAGACAGCAAGTATGTCACGGACTCGGATTCGGATGATGCCGATGAAATTTCGGCCAGGTGTAAGCGCGGCAAGCTTCAGCGCCCCGGGGAGGACTTGCCGATATATTTGACCTCTATGATCTCCACGCTGATCCTGGCGGAAGCGAACGAGGGATCGGCCGAGACCTACGAGGATGCTCGAAGCGTCTTCCTCGACCTTGAGGCGGCGGCGAGAAAGTTTCACATCTACTTCGATCCTTTCAACCATGATGCCTATGCGGGCAACAACAAATTGAAACTTCCCCCGGATGCGTTCTACGGGAGGGAAAACGAGTTGGCAAAGCTACTGCATTCCTTCGAGTCGGTTGTCAAAGTTGAAGGTCAACCGGTCTGCGTTGCCGTGTCAGGGTATGGTGGATCAGGAAAAGTGAGGGCAGACCCTGGCTGTATACTTTTATGCCCGCTCATGACCGATTTCTAACTTACCTGTTTCAATTGCCTTTCGATTGCTGCAAGACATCATTGATCAATCAAATCAAGGGGCCATTGGATGCAGCAGGGGGATATTTTATCAGTGGCAAATTCGATCCATCTTCGAGGCCAGACTCCGTCATATTTGGTGCACTGAACACCTTTTTCGGAAGCATTATCAATGGCGAAAGTGAGGATGTGCAACTCGAATTGAAGTCACGGATCATGGAAGGCGTGGGATCTGAGTGCAGCATGCTTCCTGTTCCGAATCTCGCGAAACTGCTAGGGGAGGCAAACGACCCGGCTGGTGCCTTACACCAGATGCAGTGGGAATTTATAGTAGGTCGGTTGTTTGCTGCCATCTCAACTCGTTCCCACCCCATTGTTTGTTTTTTCGATGAGTGAGTGTTTTACCTCCCACACACTGAGCCTTGAATAGTTTTCGACTGACCTTGCACTTTCATTCCTGAAGCCTCCAGTGGGCAGATGAAACGTCATTGGAAGCTTTCCAAATGCTGGCTCTCGATCCTGATGTGCGCTTTGTGACATATCTCTTTAGTCATCGTGATGATGAAATCGCCCCCAAAGAAAGGATATCAAAAATTCTCGACGGCATTGAATCGCAACACGTGACTGTTCAAAGAATCAAGTTGGGTGAGTAATCAATACCCAACTCTTTAGCTTTTTTAGCATTCTCAAGCATAACAGCCTGATGATTTCTTCATGATTCAGGTCCCCTTGAGAAGGAGGTTGTCAATACCATTTGTTCCGAGAACCTTTACCTGCCACCTAGTTTGTGTAGATCGCTCTCAAATATTGTTCACACGAAGACGGGTGGCATCGTGCTCTTTGTGATCAACTTTTTAAAGTCGCTCAATGAGGATGGCATTCTTCGATTCAATCTCAGTTTGGGTCGATATGAATACGACAATGAGCAAATACAAATAACGGCAATGGATGGGATTTCTGCAGGAGTTACTCAATATTTGACAAGTCAAATGACTCGTCTGGGAACAAAAGTTCAGTTGGCACTTAAAGTTGCGTCGTGCTTGGGTTTTACAATGAATGCACCAATCTTAACGCATGCATTGGCGGGGTTGGGTGTTGATTCGGATGTGCTGGGTGATGTTTTATCAAATGGTTATTTGCAAAGGCGTGGGACTGGCCAACTGATCTGGGCGCACGATCAATTGCACCAGGCTGCCTACGCACTGATTGGCCCAACAAAGCGAAAATCGTTTCATCTTCTCATTGGATCGAGGATCCTTCTCAACACAACGGGTGATAAATTGGAGGAAAACGTATTCGAAATAGTCCGACATATGAACATAGGCGTCGAATTGATAAAATCTCAGTCGCAGAAGGAGGAGGTTGCCAAACTGAACGTGATTGCCGGAGAGAAGGCAACCAAGTCTAGTTCCTTTCACTCGGCTGCAGATTATTTTCTGGTCGCCATTTCCCTTCAAAGCGAAGATAGCGGCTATGACTTCCTGATGAAGCTCTACAACTTGTCGTTGGAGCCCCTCTTCGCAATTGGGAATTTTTCAAAGCTGGAACAAATCATTGACAAGATCCTGTCTCTATCAAAGTCGTTCGACGAAAAGCTGAATGCACATCACTATCTCGTACGACTTTTTGCGTCGAATGGTAAATTTGGAGGTGAGACTTCATCGAATCCTTGGCACTTCAATTCGCTCTCAACCTAATCGCAGTTACAGACGTAATATCAAATGCTGTTGGAGTTCTTGAGCAGTTAGGTGTCGACCTGCCAGTGGAGGAACTAAGTCCAAGCTTAGTGGCGGAAGAAATGGGAGAAGTTCGTCTTATTCTTTCGAACTATGCAGAGGGGGATATCCTAGGTCTTCCCCGGATGACAGATCAACGCAAGCTGGTGAGAATATTTGACAACCTGTTCAATATCAGTAAAATTTCACTGCCCATCTCACTTCTTTTCACTCCAGACTGCCATGCAGTTCTTGAGCGAGACAATTACAATGGCCTTTTTTGGCAAACCACTGTTGCTACCGGTCACTGTCGTCCGTATGATCAAACTATCGGTGAGTAATTCCCTTATTTGAACCTGCTATGATTACTCCGAAACAGCTTCTTCCCATGCCATTCATAATTAATAGATTGAACATGGGCTGTGCGAGCTCTCCTCAATCGGTTTCAGCGTGTATGGTGCTTTGTTGATCGGTGTTCAAAACAAAGCTTGCGACTTCGATTTTTGTGTGAGTATGGGACGTATTGCGGTAAAGGTAAGCATATGTCCGGGCTCATCGCGCCATGTAAATAATGGTTTGGAACTATACTAGTATGTGCACTAAGTTTGGTGTTTCATTCTTGAACAAACCATGGTGAATTGCGAACAAGATAATGCAACAACTGAATGCGAAAAAGGTAGGTGGGCAATCGCATCGCGTCCCGTCAAGTGCAAGAATGGAACACTTCTCATGCCATTGATGCATTCCCTCTTGCTCTCCTTCTTGACCAGATAATGGCACGAGTATACACAACAGTATACGGTAACTTATTCTTTTGGAGGGAACCATTCCAAGGTGAGTCCAGGTGAACATTGCGCTATTTTATCCGTTGAAATGGCGATCATCACGATATTTGTTTCTAGCTGCGCTTGAGAAGCACCTTGAAGCGTTCGATGCTGGGGCACTGGCAGGGGACATGGAATATGCATTTAGCTCTATCATGCAGTACATTGGCGCGGCACTTTGGGCCTGCGGTGAAAATCTTGTAGTTTTGGAGGGGGATATGTGAGTAGTGAGCGGATTCCGTCTACTTGATTGCATCTGCATTCTCACCCCACTCATTTTGCTTTTGCCAGACGGAAGCATTTACGGCGTGCAATGAGCTATAAACAAGGTGACTAGTGGTTGCAATTCTTGTTCCCGCAGCAATTAAGATGTCGTTCATTCTTTGCTTTTCTGCAGGAGTGCAAGCCAAGTGTCTTGTTATAATGCACTCGCAGGTGCTCAAACTTGTCGGTTCAAGAGAAGATCCATATTCAACCTTTTATCAGAGCAAAGAAGCTGATTTTTTCCAGGCAGCACAAGACAGAAACGAACTCGCCGTATGTCGCCTCATCCCAACAAAATGTATGTTTGTATCGATTTTCAATGGTGACATGGATTCAGCAAGAAAATGGTTCGAAGTACGCCAAAAATACCTACAAAAATCACAGACAGCAGGGCCTCGCTTTGTTGGTCAAGTCATTGCGGAGTTTCTTGATGGCTTAGTTGCATTTCATTTTGCACGCGAAGCCACGAAAGACAACGAACAATGGGCTGAAATAGGAGAAGGAAACATCAATTTACTCAGGCAGTGGAGTGCAAGTTCAGAATGGAATTTCAGGAACAAATTAGAACTATTGGAGGCTGAGTTTTATTACTTCAGAGGTGATAAGTCGAATGCACTGGAAAAGTATCAAGCGGCAATCCGGTCTGCGCAAGATCACCGCTTCGTCCATGAAGAAGGACTTGCGAACATTAAATCTGCGGAGTTTCTTCTCCGTATGGGTCGACAGGAATCGGCCTTGGTTCATCTTACTCAGGCTAAGAAATGCTACGAAGTCTGGGGTGCCTTGACTCTTGTAAAGTACGCCGATGCTGAAATTGAACGTGTTCAAGAGGCACTGGCCGTATGTACATAATGGTATGAATAGAAAGATGACTGTTACATTCATTAGCCCTAGATACCAATCAAAAGTAACACGAGGCCAAGGTCCACACCTCTATCCTCGTGACCTGTTTCTTTGTAAGCAATGATACACACAACAGCACAATTTGCTTGTTCTGCTTGGCTTCAAGAAAACTGCGTATGGTACAATTGGTCGAGCTTCCAAAAAATATTTTGTCGCGCCAGCAACACACAACCATCAATAAACCCCTTCGACCATGACGAAAAGCCGCAGTAGGACCCCCCTTGCCAGCATTGGTGGAAATGAAAATTGGACAGGCTGAGCTATGAAATATTGCCATTTATCTTGTCCTAGGCGACCTATGCCATTTCAGCCCGTCCAGTTCCCACCGAAAGGCGTCAAAACGGTCAGCTCTAGATAAAGTTGATTGGGAGTGATCGATTGCTACTGTCTGTTTACTATGAAATACGCACCCCCTTAATTAATGGCGGCGCTTATCTCTGCTTCTACTGGGACTTCTTTCTTCCTGTCTTTTTCCCAGGATTAGCCATGCTAATTGGCTGTGCCCGGGGAACTTTTGGAAATGAGACAGGGGTCTGGGATGAGTAGTAGAGACGGGTTTGGGAAGAAATTGAGACTCGTGTGTGTTTTTTGTACTTACGAAGGACTTGGTACATAGGGAAGCACTTTTGATCCATCTCAGTGGGTGGGCCAACCGGTGCACGTGTAGCAAGGAATAACATATTTAGTAAAAATTGGAGCACCTAGGTACCAAATTGTTACTGCCCCGACGCGGTCCAGTCGATGTCACACTCCCTTCCTTTTGACAAAAGAATGGTCACATCATTTTTTACCGTTGCAAGTCGATTTTGGAACAAGTACTGCACACTGTTGAATTTGTCTGATCCTTAGCTGTCAGAATCACCATTAAACGTGAAAATCGGACCAAAATCGACCAAGGAGGTGCATACTTCATGGCAAACAGACCATAGAAAGCAACATTTTATGAAGAGCTTGCCTTACCCCGAGGTTCTATCTTGTCAGTCCCTTGTCCTTCAATATACAAGCTAGATATGCAACTTGACGTGATGGAGGTCCTTGGCAATTGGAACGCGGCAAAGCTGTGAACTGACGTTGCATGCCGGTCGCGGGCCCTCGGCGGCGTTCATAAAGGTGCCCTGCACTATCGTTTTAGTCAGCGACATCAGCGATTGCATCATCGCTCGCAAAACTTCCCCATGACACTTGTAATCTTTAACTGACGCTAAAAAATGGCGTTTTGGATTTAAGGTTAATGCGATCCTTGAGAGATAATCCATATTTGTAGGAATAAACACCGAAAAAGGTCAGCGCCTCACCCGCAAAGAAAAAAAATCAAACCTCTTCCCGCAAAAAAACGAGATCAAACCCCTTCCCGCCAAATTTCACGACCTCTCCCGCCGAAAAAAAGAACTCGTCCAACATCCGTTCAAAGACGACGTCATCCATCGCACGTTGGAATCATTATCGCTGATAACATAGAATGACATTTTAAGATGGATGTACGCTATGACTTTCAAGTCCCCTCTAGATAGGAGGTTCGTATACCTATGCTTATCGCACGAGACTCCTGAGCACCGGGTATGTTTGTACCGTTTCCTACGTAATTTCTACGGTCAGAATTACCTGATCAAGCAACGATAATTTTTGACCTCCTAAGAGCGGCTCGGGGCCGGGCCTAAGGAGGTTGCCTCTGTATTGAACCTGGGGCCCGCGACCAGAAAATAGAGGTTCTTGCATGAGATGTTTCTCTCTATGGCAACGGAACGCGAAAGTAGTCCCCGGATTTTACACCAAAATATTTTTTGCGATTAGAACGAGAAAAGGGATCCGTGCAATCAACAGGGAACTAACTTCGAGCCGACCGTCCATGCTCGCACAATCGGTGCCCGCTTGTCGGACCGACGGAACGATAAGACATACCATAGGTACGTGTAATCAGAGACACGCTCCGACCAAATCATGTGGTCAGGCGGACTCGTGCGTGCTCACGTTGCAAACAAACGAGTGGTGTCACGAGCTTCGTACCTACAGCTGCCCAGGTTGCCGAAGCTACATGGACTGTGCATGGACTGCACGCACGTGCACCGTTCGGTCGCACATGCTTCTGTCTCCTAAATGGTACTCAATGCAAATTCAATGGCTTCGTAAGCAAATTCATATGATATTCGAAACTGCGTGATGAAACTCGATCGCAGACTGCCAACCTCGGCCATTTGGCAAGAAATAATCAATAACTGTCCGCCCGACAAACAGACTTGCGACTCGTCACATCATGCTCCAAGGCACATGCCGACAGGCCGACGATGCCATTATTATTTCCTTGCATCATTTCAGTTGCCTCGTTGAGGAGGCAATCGAATCTCGAGCTGATGAACCAGTCGAGGATATGAGTGGTCGTTCTTGAGAGATTTCATTTCAACCATGGATGGACTGAGATTACATACCGAGTCGCGCTTGGAGTCGTGACTCATGATCCCAGTCGCTCTTGCCAAATAGTGAGATGAAGTGACCGAATGACAAATTCGTTGGAGGGCATTTTGGTAGGCACAGATTACTTGAACGACAGAAAGCGGTATTAAATCAATCAAGCATACTACTTAAATCGTAAATGGATACCCATTTGGAAATTTCCACTGCCCTCGGGCTCTTTTGCACAGTGAAAGCTAGCACGTGTACACGCATGCAGTTCATGTAGCTAAGAAGACCTGGACAGCTGTACGACCAAACATGAGTCATAAGTATGGAAGAAACGAATCAAAAAGTTGTTCCTCCTTCTTGACAAAACATGGAAATATTTACGCCCTGATGCACGGAAAGTAAAAATATGTTATATATTTTTTGCTAATAAACCAGATTTCTTAGTTTTCTAGAAGAAACGTCATTTCCCTCAGCTTCAATAAATTTAAACAGTCAACAAAAACAGTATGTTTGTTTGATTTTTAAGATTGCTATACTGATGTGAAATACCGATACAAGGATATTTCATAATATCTAAATAATCTAACATGTGACATATTCTCAATATAAAAGGATCATAAACGGCTGAGATGTCAACTTAAAAATACTAAAGAAACGATAGTTTTCGTGGGATTGAAACTGATCACTAATAGGTTGTTATATCAGCTCATCCAAGTATATTCTGTACTCGATCACCCAAACTCTCTCTCTCTCTCTCTCTTTCTCTCTCTCTCTCTTTCTCTCTCTCTCTCTCTCCCTCTCTCTCACTCTCTCTCTCCCCCCCCCCTCTCTCTCTCATTAGATATGCACCTAGATAAATCAGCTGCCACAATTGACCTTTCTTCTTCTCCCCTCCAGCCTTGCAAACTCCATTGCTAACAAATCTCAATGTGGGGTGCCAGTCTTCATGAAGAGTATAGGTGGACGTTTTTTTAGAGTAACAATTGGTGGCAACTTGACCACAGTACGGGGAAAAGACTGGAGGGCATTGATTGTTGGCTCTATATTTATTTGCCTACTCTATTTTAGAGTAAGTAGATAATATCACCACCCACACTCCAGACGTTCTCACAAAACAACACACAACCACAAACGACGACATGTGATGAAAGGAAAGAGAGCAAGACCATGGTGTCCGCCACCCAGACTTCCGTGTCGTGTTACTGCCTGATGGCACACTTCCCCCCCCCCCCCAGCAAACAGTTTGATACATGAGGACCTCAGATATCAATCTGGTGCAGTGGGCCCCCGGGAGGAGGTATCAGGGCGATAAAAATGTTTGACATTAAAATGTAGAAAAAATAACATAATTTTATAATAGCTGTCTCTTTTTAGAACTTAATACTGACGTGGCGTTAGATAGTGACACGATGCCACCTCACTCAGCCCTTCCCCACTTAAATGAGAAAAGCTGAACCCCGCCGGCACATTTGTAACCCCTCACTATGCCGATGTATTGTCTCCGGCATGCACGATGTGTCAATTCGATGGATCAACGCTGTGGTACAAATAATTTGTAGAGGAGGTTGTACGCCGCCACTTCCGGCGGAAACCCGATACCCCTGCTCACAGTAATGTCAGCCTTCGATTAAATTATTGGGAACAGTGGGGGGTCACTCTGGCCATTGCTGCGGCTCCATTTCCACTGGACCAGCAGGGGTTTGGTCATGGTAAAAACTTGAGAAGACGTCAAACTATGGGCCGCGTAAGTTTGTAAGGAATAACAAATAAATGTATGTTTTACAATAAAGAGCCTATCGTACAGTCTACGTATCCTCCGTCGACTCCAAAAAATGCTGAAATTTTCCGAGAATAGGTTTTTGTGACATAGACAAGTCTACGATGCAAATTCCTACCCTACGTGTTCTGTGATTGAAATCAAATGAGCTGGGATGACAACCTATCCTCTTGGGTAATATTATATGTTCTTAAGAATGAACATTAGAAGCATTTAAGGAAGTATTTTAGTAACGAATCCAGAAATTTGGTTCGTTCACATTTTGTTACAACAGTAAATATTGGTGTTTACCCATGTTTGATGGAGTGTAATTTAATTACTGCATTAATGTCATTTGATTTTACGGCTTGCTCATTTAATATCAGAAGGATATTGGTGTTGGCACGGCTTCAACGGTTCATTGGCTGCCATAAAACGAACTCCAACGTTACAATGTCTATTGAATTGTGGTGTCAGCCCTTGATGAGGGACCACCACGGAGTTTCTCCATGTTGTTGTCCAAATGTTTATTGTCATACGTAACTAGATTTGAGGATGCAATGGATCCATACCTATTGTCACTGCAATGGTTTGTTGCGGTTATACTTATCGTTTTGGTTTGGGGGGTGCATGCTTGCTAATTTTGGCATGGGAAAAACCATTCATCACCATCCATGTTGTCCATCACCCATCGGCCTGGTTAAATTCATTGAGCTTTAGGGGTTGGTGCTGGCCGGCAGTGTGGAAAGGTGTATATCTATGGAATATGTCTACCAGAGAAGAGATGGATTGTCCATGATATCGCCCAATATTCACCAATTGTGTGGCTCTTGGCTTCTGCCTTCTGCTGGCTCGGCCGAATCAGCACTCTGGAGATCGGGAGTCCCAGCTCGTGAACTGCATAAGCCCATAAAATCTACCATTGCTAATCCATTGACTTTTATATCATGAAGGCCAAGAACTCATTCTACAACACCCAGCTTAGAGATGCACAAAAGCGCAGAGCACTTCAGAAGCCCGAAAGGGCAGAATTCGGATCCATCATCCAGTTGTGTGGCATTGAAGCTGTCCGCAAAAGAGTTGGGTCTGGGCGATGCAGCATATGTCTGGCTAGGACTCGACAAGTACCGGAGACACCTTCTTCGACTGTTTAAAGTAGTTTGAAACAGTCTGAGCTACTGCAGAAAACTCATTCTGGAAATTATCTACCTCCGTCCTCGATGGACTCGGTCAGAAGCTCCAGGAGCCTATCAAATCCGATGTTATGCCACATCTGTTGCCAGTTGTTGTCAATTTTTGGCTCGTTTTCGCCCCTTCTCGCCACAGTATGCATCTGTTCCTCTGCCGCGCCGTATGGGTTCATGCCTGCAGCCTCTGCGCGCTGGTGCATTGCTTTGAGCTCCTCGTTACTCATGACTGGCTTCCGGCTCATGAAGTTGATCCCCTCAAAGACCCGAACTCCTCCACGCTCTAGGCATTGAAATTGGATTGCTTCCGTGTATTCACCTGACAAGAAAAAAAGAAGCAAAGGTATTAGAGATATCGAGAACCAGAATAACATGTGTTGACTAAAAGTGCACTTTGCACATACCTGTCTCTGGATCTTTTTTCACATCGACAATATAGTTCGGAAACTCCACGCCAAACCCCTTCTCCCTCAGAATGCCAGGTGGGTCATTTTCATCCACTCTCCCAAACAAAAAGTAATGGGCGCCGTTTGCCACGGGGGACTTATCCCAGGATAGCTTCGCAGAGTCAGGTGCTGGTCCCTTGACCCCAAAATCATCTATCCAGCCCTGTGTGACAATGATGGATTATGAGAACGCCCAGAAGTGATGGGATCATAAACGAGGTGACTCCCTGCGAACGCACCTTGCCATCGGACGTCAGCTTGATGTCGAGTGTTGTATCATATACTAGAGAAATATTGGAGTTAGCTTCGCCAGCAGGGATCGGAGTGAAAAATACGAAGCTGCGGTAACTCACCCTCCTTGAATTGCGTCCAATCGTGAAACTTCTGCTCGTACCACTTCCCTTGGTACTTGTTCACTGAAAAGGGAAGGAGAAAATGTTGTAAGATGTAGTCGGAATCCTTTCACTTAATAACCAGGATGATATATGCTGGTCAATATAAACTCAGGGACTACTTACGGTCGAAGCCATCCATGCTTGGTTGGCGGACGTCGTCGTAAGCCGGGCAGCCCTTAACGACCTTTCCTTGATAGCTGTCGTTCAGCTGCAGGTTAAAGTCCCCGAGCCCTGCCTGCCCATCGAGGCCGGCACCGACGTAGGTCATGAAGGCCGAGAGCGCCGCAACATTCAGAGCACCACGGAACTAATGCCACAATCGTAGTTTAGCATGGAAAGTTAGATTTGTGAGGAAACGAAAGGTTTCAGTCAGTCACATCCCTTCCTCACACACGCGCAACTAATTGTCATTGGAAGACAATGGTTGCGCCAAGAGTTGCGCACTTGTGCCGTTGCGATAGTCGCCGTCGCAAGCGGACTCACCTCCTTGGACCACGCCGTCGCCCCGATGAAAAGGATGTTGGCCATGAGGAACGAAGCTGGGACGAGGTCGAAGACCATGGGGCCCGGGCTGCCGTGGAGGACGTCGCTGATCCACAGGATGGGTTGGAGGAGTGGGTGGCCGACGGCGAAGAAGACCCAGAAGTTAAACGCGTCCCAGAAATCTTGGGGATTCTACAAGGGTTCGGGGAGGAAGCAAAACAAAGAGATGGGGAAACGCGTGGCGCCGCATCCGGGACGTCCCATCGCGCACACTCACCTGGACGTTCTCCTTCATCATCGCGAGGTTGCCAAAAAACTCGGACCACGCCCCCGCGTGGATCGCGATCCCCGCGACTCCGAGCGCCGCCGCCGCGAGGCTCAGCGATCCCTCGGGGACGCTCGGCAGGAGCCCCCCTCCCGCGGCGGGGGAGGTCGCGCCGCTCGCCGCACGCTCCAGCAGATCCACGAATGCATCAGCAAACGCGGCGTTGGTCTCCTCGTCGACGATGGGTGACGCCGGGTGGAATGTCAGCTTCATGGACCCATCAACAGTGATGGTCGAGACCTGGTAGAGGCACCCGGAGCGCGAGTGCGGAGTGCCAAAGTGTATGTCCTGCACTTGGTACCTTCCGTGCTTCGTCTGGTGGGAGAAAACCACATGTCAGAGAATCCTAGTCGTGGTGCCCCTGCAACATACCGAACGATTTTCTCAAAGGCCTCGTTGTAAAAGTCGGTCATCTGACTGCTCGCTGACAGACAGCCGCGGCCGACTCTAGATAAACCAAGTCCGCCATTGCAGTCGGCTGGTCGACTCGTCAGCGTGCAAATCGTCAGTTTCGTTCGGTGTGTTGCTGAACCTTACATCCACACCAAGTCAGCGAATGACTCCCACATTCTACGATCGCAGCCACATCCACGCCATCAAACGAAGCGCTCCTCCCATCCCCTTAGCCCTCCCAGCATGAACCTCACCTTCAGGGTACCCCTCCCCCCCTCGCCCTCCCTCCTCGCCGCCCCCTGCCGCTCGTACACGCCGTTGTTCGACACGCCGCAGCTGTACGCTCGTCCCTTCGAATCCTCGCTCCGCGCCGTCAAGTCCACCAAGTTGTTCATGTCGCTGATGGTCATGGCGAAGTCGAACACCCTCACGGCGTGGATCGGACCGTCCGACTCCACGAACTTGGAAGTCTGATCCCTCCCCTCCTTCGCCAGATTCCAGAATTCCTCAGTGCCCGCGTCGCCGGAGCGGATCGACGATCCGGAGCGGTCGGGCACCGGTCCGAGGATCAAGTCGTTGCTCCCCGCCATGCACGCCACGGTCTCGCAGCGGTCCAACTCGGCCCCGTACCGGCGCATGTCGAGGCTCTGGAGGACCTTGTAGTTCCGCTCCTTCCCCGTCGCGCGCCCCTCCCCGTCGCCTCCGTCGACGAAGTCCGACGCCGCGAGCGTCGTCGCCGCGACGAGGGCGGACGTCATCGAGACGCCGTTCGTGCGACACGCTTCCAACAACGCCGTCGTCGATTCCGGGGACAGGGTCCGAAACTGCGCCACGGTCCTGCGCTCGGAACTGTCCGCGCCCTCCCCCCCCGCGCTCTTCCCCGTGATGGTCGAGAGGGCTCCGGCGGCGCCCCCTCCTCCCGACTTGCCCACCGAGTCCGGGAGGATCACGGGAGCGCTCAATCCCTCCGCGGCCTTGTCGGCGACGTACTTGGCCGTCCCCGGGGACAGCCCTTTCGTCTGAACGTCCGACCAGCGGCTGTCCGGGCCCAGGACGGAATCCTCGACGGAGACGGGCATGGGCTGCGGCACGGCCTTTTGGGGCACCGCTCCGCTCTCTTCGAGGGAGGCGACGTCCGATAGGATCTGGTCGATCAGGAGGTTCACCGATCCTGTGCGAGAAAGAGGGGAGCAACGGAGGCGATGAACGAATGTTGCCCGCCGCAGGTGCATCTGAGCCCTCGTCCGCATAAGCCAGGTCGCAGGGGCGCCGTTGTACCAATGTCAACGGGCCAGAGATCCTTGCGACCATCGCAGTTCGCTTTCATCGCATCGAGAGAGATCTGTTTGCTAGTGTCCGATGCGAAAAATGCAGCCGCTCCCAATCATGCGAGGATGTAGATCATCATATTGTGACAGTGACACTTCAACGAAGTTACCAGGAAGCCCATCGACGCTATGCCATGCGGAATTCTTTGGGTGGGACGAATCCATCTGCACGTCAGCCCATCAGAGCCCTCCCTCTCACACGCGCCCAGAACGGGAGAAACCTCGCACGCCCTCGACGCAGGTCTCACCTTGGTCCGAGATCGCGTGGTTCGACGCGAACACCAAAGCGCACGGCGCGTCCCCTCCCTCGTCTCCCGCGTCGCTCGATCGATGCAGCGTCAACTTCCACAGCGGACCTTCCTCCCGTCGCTCGTACCACGATCCGTCGTCGATGTCTTTGGGGAACTCGTCTTTCCAGCTCCGATCCACGTCTTCGGCGTCGACCACCCGCAGAACGTCTTCCGCGTCGAACGTCCCGACCTTCGGAGCCACGAAGGTCTCCGGATCCGGCTCCCCCTGCCGGACCATCTGGAACAGGTCGATCCGCTCCTCCGGCTCCCCGCTCCCCTCGACGCGACATCTCAGCAACGGATGGACGTCCATCGCCGTCTCGATCGCCTTCGACAGCGCCTCGACCGACGGCGTCGCGCTCAGCGCGTACGCCGCGACGTGAGACATGCTGGGGAACGGAGGCTCGCCCGACTCGAGCTTGGGAGAGTATTGGCGCGGGAGCATGAGGAGCTCTTGGGAGCCGAGGACGCGTCGCTCCTCCCCTCCCTCGACGTCGGCGGCGGCGTCCGCTCGCGACGACCTCGCGTCGGCGGCGACGGCGTCGTCGCGGACGGCGGCGCTCGCGAAGAAGGGGGCGGGGGCGTCGGCCAGCGCCGACGTCGGGCCGCGGCCGTCGCCGACGGACCGCGGACGCGGCGGAGCGAAGGCCCGGGCGTGTCCAGCGAGGAGGAGGGGGAGCAGGCCCCAGCCGCGGGGGAGGGCCGCCGGGGCGGCCGCGGAGGACTTCATCTTCGTCTTCGTCGTTCTGCGTTCTGGTTCTGGGAAAAAAAGTGAAAAATGAGCTTGTTGAGTATGCGCGCACGTTCTCTCTTATGTAGCGCCCGCGGGTCTGCGCC
>JALLPA010000477.1:0-15636 GCA_036939895.1 Thalassiosira exigua
GTACTGATTCCTACAGCGTAGGGAAAGTGAGATCGAAAATTCCATCTAGAAAAAAGGTCTCCACACGGGCGACAGGCGACGGGCAGGTAACGGGTGGGCACAACGGCATGCAATGGCGATGATGATGGTGGTGGACGACATTTGCCGGACGATTGCAGCGACGGGGAGATGGAGGAGGACGACGGCGATGGCGATGGGGGATGGACAGGGATTGATCAAGACAACGGATGACGGCGACGACGACTGACAACGTGGTTTGTCTTCGTGGCTTTGTGTTCGACTTCTTCGTAGCTAGATCGACGCTCTTTGGGTTCTTAGAGAAGTGGCTCGTTGTCGGTTTGCACAGTTTGAGTTTGGAATTTTAAAATCAAAATGAAGAAGGTTTTCATTTTCGCTTTAATGTGACAGCGATTCCTATTGGGGGTCGTTGAAAAGAACTCGATCGCGTCGAGCGTCGCACGAATAATTCGCGATTTTGATTTTCGGCTTAATTTTTAAATGGCCGATAACTAGAACCCCAATATGCAATTCTCGTGATGTGCGCTTCGGCGGGGTGGTCACATTGACGCCCGACTTTCCCAGTAGATTTTCCCCATTATTGGTGCGCCGTTGGTCCCTGCCCATAGGCGCTGCTTGTTTGAGACATGGCCACCAGATCATTCCGCTTCACTGATGTGGGCAACTTTAAGAAGGGGATCATGCTCACACTCACTGGGGAAGATATCATAGGGGATGTCCTTGTACAGAACACGGTGCTGGTCCCCACGGATATGTGCCCATATGGGCATGGAACCATGGGCTTGGAGACCCTCATTCAGTCCTTCCTCTACGGAAATATGATACAGCGACGCCTAAGCCCTGCTTCGACTCCGACGACATCCACGACCCAGCAGCCCCCCCCCCCCTCCTCGATTACCCCCCCATGTAAACCTCACCTGGTACACGTGCACCTCCTGGCTGTTTCTTTGGGGGCTCCTACAAGTCGACGGACTAGTACGACTACGCACGCGGCTTATTTCGACCGGCAGAGTCAGAGCAGGAACTGGCCGTCTCGAGCGCCCAATCTTCGCATTTGCTCGCGCACCATGTGACATTCATATAACGGTAACATTACAAGATAGGGTTGCACGTCGCGCTCTTGATGAGTCGGTCGCGTCGCAGGCTGGTCCGCTCAGTCGCCGGAGCCACGACCGTTGACTCCTGACCCCCCCCCCCCTGCGCCGATCATGGTGGCATCCCGCCCGCGCCGACCACGACTGTAAGTCAGCGTCCCTTCCAACCCCCCTGGCCTGGGGCCACTCAGGAGAGCAGTTCGGGCGGGATCCCCTTTGGGGGGCCGCCGTCATTCATTACCTAGAGGTATGGTGGTGCTGGAGATGCCGATTTTTATTTCATGTGGATGATCGATTGATTGAGCCGCGCTGGGGGCGCTTCCTTGATAACTGAATTTTGCCGACCCTCTGCCGCTGGCGAAGGGGGTACGGTGTTTCCGCGCTCCTTTTTCAACGGCTCCGCCTAAGGTATGCCACTACAAATCCACAAGATGTTATTTATTCCCCGAAACGTTCACCTGAGGAAGAAAAGAAATAAACGAGTCCCCCGACCACTACTTCACCCCAAACGAACCACAACCAGGCAGGTCGCAGGCACAAGTAAGCCAACGAGCGACAACGAAGACGGAAGACGAAGACGATCGAGCGTGACGGCAATGGCAGCCTCCGCTCCGCCGCAGCTCCGCCGCAGCTCCGTACCTAGGTAGACCCCTCCCCCCCCCCCCCCCCCCCCCCCCCCGGGGGGCCCCCCCCCCCCCCCCCCCCCCCTCGCCGCCCCGTCTCTCGGAGGGGATCGTTCTCCAGAGATCATGGTGCGTGTTCCGTTCCCCCCGCCAACGCCGACGCCGACGCCGACGCCGACGCCGACGCCGACGCCGACGCCGACGCCGAAGTCGTCCCCCCGGCGCCGTCGATCGTCGACTTCCCTCCCCGCGATCGCGCCCGTTCTCGTCGTCGGTCGGAGGCCCTCCGGGTCGTCGGCCGCGGAGCCCCCGCGCGACCTTGGAGTCAGCGCGCGGCGGGGAGGTGCGAGGCGCGCGGAACGGGAGGGCGGATGCTATTGTGCCGGGACGAAAACGACGATGCCGTCCCCCGTTCCCCTCTTCGAACCCCTCGCCTCCCGACCGCTGACAGACCTGACGCCTCCCCCCCCCCCCCCTTCCCGTTCCTCACCCCGCCCTCCGCTTTCCCCCCGCGCAGGCGAACGACGGCGCGGCGGCGACGGACCTCCCCCCGCCCGAGGGGGAGGCGTCCGCGCCGCCGGCGGCGGCGGCGGCTTCGGCCGCGTCCCCTCCGGGACCTCCGTCGGATGTCGGAGCGGGAGCACCGGGAGCAGCAGGAGCAGGAGCGGTAGGAGCACCGGCAGCACCAGCAGCACCAGAAGCAGCAGCAGCAGCAGGAGGAGGCGGAGGAGGAAAACGCGCAGATCTCCCCCCCGGCCCGACGCGGCCGTCGTCGTCGATCCCCGGGTCGAAGGGCGCGGACGTCGAGGAGGCGCCCGGGACGATCCGGAAGGAGGAGGACGCGGGCCCGGGCGTCGTCGCGGACCGAACCGCCGCGGACCAAATCGCCGCTTGGATCCGCGGCCGGGCGGAGGCGCCATCGGCGTCGCGGCTCGAGGCCGAGGCCGAGGCCGAGCGGGCGGCGGCGGCGGCGGTGGCGGAGGCGGGGACCGCCCCCCCGCCGGACCGGCCGGCCGCGTCGGCCGCGAGGCGGAGCGCGGCCGCGAGGGGGAGGGCGGCGGTCCCCGCCGCGCGCCCTCCGACCCGCCGCCCTCCGACGGCCTCGGCGCGCCGGGGTCGCGGTCCCGCCGCCCTCGTCCCGATCCCGGGCGCGGCGGCGGGACGGACGGGCGGGACGACGACGACGACGAGGGCGGGCGGACGGAAGGGACCGTCCCCGGCCGCGGGCCGTCGCGGCCGAGGTCGCGCGGGGAGGGGGACTCCGGGGCCCGGGGCGACGCGCGCCGCCGTCGGGAGGGGAGGGGCGCCGTCGTCGTCCGCGCGAGCGGCGCCGCCCTCGGAGGCCGGCGCGCGAGAGACGGACGACGCGAGCGTCGACGCGGGAGCGGCGGGCGAGGCGTCGGACCGGACGAGTTCGCCCGCGGCCGCGAGGCGTTCTGATCCGTCGGCGTCGGCGCCGGCGCCGAGGACGGCGACGGCGCCGAGGGTCGTGGCGAACCCGGACGCGCCGCCGGCCCCCGAGGGCGACCCGAGCGCCGAAACGGACGGCGCCGCCGCGGAAATCGCGCGGGAGGCGGACGACGCCGGCGACGAGGGAGCGGCGGACGAGACGTCGGACCGAACGAGGAATTCCGACCGCGAACATGCGACGCCGCATCCCGGAGCCGAGGCAGGTCGCAGGGGGGAGGCGCCGTCGCCCTCCCCGAGCGCGGCGGTCGCTCCGCCCCCAGCGGCGGGGTCCGCCGGGCGGACCGACCAGGCGCGAGCATCGGCAGGGCGCACTTCGCCCGGGAATCCTGCGTCGGTGGCTTCCGTGTCGGCGCTAGAGTCGGGGACGGAGACGGCGCCAGGGGCCGCGGCGTCTCCCGTGGAGGTCGCTCCCAACCAGAACCAGGAGGCGGGGGCCGTCCCGCGGGCGGTCGAGGCGCTGCGCGCCTCGGCCGTGGCACCTGCATCGGCGGCTTCTGCGTCGACGTCGGGGTCAGGGACGGGGACGGCGCCAGGGGCCGCGGCGTGTCCGGCAGACCCGGACGCGCCGTCGCATCCCCCGTCGGCTCCGCCGGGCGACCTGGACGCCGACACGGACGACGCCGGGGGGGAGATCGCACAGGAGTTCTTCGCGGCGACGTCGTCGTCCGAGGGGGAGGGCGACGGGGCCGTCGCGGCGGCGACCGACGACGCGGCAGGGCGTTCTTCGGTCCCCGCGACGGCGGCGGCGAACGCGTCGTCGTCGACCTCGGCAACATCTGCTGCAACGCAAGCAGCGACCCTGGCGGAGGCAATGGCGACCCTGGAGGCGGCATCGGCGACCCTGGCAGCGGCATCGGCGACGACCGCGACAACGACGACGGCTTCGACGGAGCCGCCGAATTCCGCGCCCGGAGGGGTCCCTCGGCAAGGGAAGTCGCCGCACGGCGATCGGCCGACGCTCGAGGAGTCGGAACAGGGGCCGTCCATCCCGGAGGACATGGCCGCGGCGACGGTCGCGTCGGCGATCGGCGAGGGCCGTCGTGACGCCCTCTCGACAGCGAGGCCCTCGCAAGAGGGCGCATCCACAAAGTCGGCGGCCGCGAAGGACGACGGAGTCGATCCCTCGGAAGGCGACGGCGGCGACGCGGCCCCGACGACCTCCGACGTCGTCGAGGAGGGATCGCGGAAGAACGATATCGGCGAGGGACCCGACGGCGCGGCGAAGGGGGATGCGGCGGCGGATTCGGCCCGATCGACGGGAAAGGGCGGCGAAGGGGCCGCCGAGTCCGCTGCGGCGTCCGAATCCCGGCCGAAGGTCTTGGTCGAGGGACCCGACCAGTCCGATCCCCAGCCTGCCGCCAGGCCCGAAACCGAAACCCCACGGAAGGACGCGGTCAATGGCCCTGGCGACGAGCCCGCCCCCCTCCCGGATCTTGACTTCGCTTTTTCCGACACCGTCCCCAGGTCGGCCGGAGGTCTGCCCATGTGCCGGGCACTCGACTGCTCGAAGTATTCGGCCAAGGCCAAAAAGTATTTTTGTGCGTCCCACTACAACTCCTACATGATCAGCACGGGCAGGTGCGAAAGTTGGATCTGTGCATGCGGCGAGAGAGTTCCAAGCTTCTTACGCCGGCATAGATGCAAGCGGAAGAAAGCCGAAGACGCTGCCGAGTCTGCGGCCAGGCCCGAAACCCCACGGAAGGACGTGGTCGAAGGCCCTGGAGACCAGCCCGCCCCCCTCCCGGATCTTGACTTCGCTATTTCGGCCACTGTCCGCAAGTCCAAAGGCTTCACTCTATGCCGGGCAACAGACTGCTCGAAGTATTCGGTCAAGGCCAAAGAGTATTTCTGTGCCTCCCACTACAACCGCTACATGATCGGCACCGGCAGGTGTGATTTCTCCGTCTGTTTCTGTGGAGAGAGAGTTCCAAGCTTCTTACGTTGTTGTGGGAAATGCAAGAGATTGAACGATAAATTCAACGGCGGTGCGTCATCCGCTGGGAGGAAGACTGATGAGGCTGCAAAGGAAGATCTTGGAGGACGCCGCACACGAACCTCTAGGAGCAACGCGGCAGTGGTGGACGGCGCCCCTTCCAGGGAGGAGGTTGCCGCTGCTTATCAATCCACCGAGGAGGATGAGGGGAGGGGGCGGACTTCTACCCCCATGGACGTGACTGCCGATCTTCATGAAGCTAGCGAATCAACGCTCGGTCGTGCACAGTCCCGGCCGTCCAGTCTCTGCCAAATATCGCCGCGCGCCCTGGATAATGGGGCTGCGGAGAATGATGACGAAGGTGGTGACCCTGACAAGCTATGTGAGAATGACGTGGTCCTCTCCCTCTCTGACCCCGTCTACAAGTCCGCCATGTACGCAGAATTCCGGAAACTTGGGCTGGATAAGTCGGAGGGGTACCCCGTGACCAGTGCTGTTAACCAGGTGCTGCAGTTTTGCAAAAGAGGGGAAAGGAAATTGTTTAGGAAAAGGAGAGGTCGTGGGAAGCCCACAAAGGTTGACGATGAGGAGGCTATTGAGAGTGAGTGATTTTGATCGTTTGGTTTAGCTCCAAGTTGCTGATTACGTGATGCCGAAGTGAGCTTGGCAATGAAATGGCATGGGTGCAAAAGTGGCAATCCGACTTCTTTGTTATGCTCACAATTCTCTTCGCCCTCAAAGAAATTAGGCAGGACATTGGTAAACGGAAAGCATCCTCCAAAGAGTGGCTCCTGGATCAGAGTAGTTTAGATCCACCTGGTGAGAGTGTCCGAAAGCGAGGGGTCACAGCTGACCTCCCTTTGCCCGAAGAGGCAGAAGACAGCAGGCGTAGGCCATTCCGGCATCGCCGAAAATCTCTGCGCGCCCTGGAGAATGAGGCCTTCGAAATCCTGGAAAAGGAGCAGATGTTCGATAGAGATGGGTCTGAAGAGCAATTCAACATCTCTGGGAAACTTCTAGACAAAAGTGGCAAGCCTACCAGACGAAGGAACACTGATGTCTTTCTTGTCATGAAAAATTCCGCCTACAAGGCAGTGTTGCATGCCGAATACCAAAAGTTTGGGAATGAAAGCACCAAAGCAACAATGGATGCGGCGAAGGGAGTTCTCCGGCTGCTGAAAAGAGACGGGGCTAGGCTGTTCCGGTCAAAACGCAGCAATAACTACAGGGAGGTGGACGACGGTGATGCGTTGAAGAGTGAGAATGAAAATGCTGCACGGATCAAGTGCGCCAAGCCGTTGATTTTGTCGCTTGCTTGGCGCACTTGACATAATGTGTCAAGGCTTCAGGTGTCAGCTTACAAAATTTTGTTTGTTTGATCTGCCAGAAATAGCGCGAGATTTTTGCGTCAATGTGGTTGAGAGGGAAAAGTTGGCTCATGGCGTGCCACTTGGAGGGAATAGCACTGGGACAAGTCCTAACCCGGAAGAGAGAAACAATAGCAGGAGGGTCCAGCCGCGAAGAACCACATCTTACCTCGGATCGCCTGAAGAGGCAGAAGAGGCGATAAAGGCGGCGGAAAATGCCGAGGCGCCTGGGCTGGCTGCTGCTGCGGAAGGTTGCATTTCGTTCAAGGAAACGGAGTTCAGCCCCCCTGACCAAATTCTTGACAAAAGCGACAACTCTACTGCCCGAAGGCGCACTGATGTCTTCCTGGTGATGAGAAATCCTGCCTACAAGGCCGTGTTGTATGCGCAATATCTCAAGCTAGGGAAAGACTTCGAAAGTACCCAAGCAAAAAATAATGCGGCGAACGAAGTGCTCCAAACGCTGAAAATGGCTGGGGCTAGGATATTCTGTTTGATTCAATACACTCATATATACAGGGAGGTGGACGACGATGCTGCATTAAAGAGTGAGCGCAACATACTCAACAACACACTTGATTAAGTGCGTCAAATGCTGGTTTGGCGCACTTAATCAACCCTGTTCCTCTTTTTGTAATGATGCTGTATGTGTCCGCTTACGGATTCTCTTCGAACGCTCCTCCAGAGATAAAAAAGGATCTAACGAAGGTTATTAAGAGGGAACAGGAGGCTGTTGGAAATCCAAGGGATAGCACTGTGATGCCCACTTCTGCGCAAAATTCGGGAGATCATGCTGTCATACCTGGTGAGGCCGGGCGGGCCACCACCACCAGGGCTGGGAGGAGATCCCATCGGCCCACCCAAGATGGAGGGAGTAAGGATTTTGGGCTGATGGTTCATGGGCCCTATCCCTCCAAGGGCCCCGAGCAGATATTCGACAGAGACGGGAGCCTGGTTGACCGCCATGAAAATGACGTCATCCTCTCCATGCTCGATCCTACGTACAAGGCTGCCATGCACGCGGAGTTCCGCAGAGTTGGGCTCGACAGGCTGGAGAGAGAGGACGAGTCGAGGACAGCACACAAGTTGCTGGAAATGTTCAAGGAGGGCGGAGGGAGATTGCTGAAGAAGGGGAAGGGATCCGGCAGGCATAGGGAGATGGACGACAGGAATGCCCTTGCAAGTAAGTGCATCATGGGTGCAACACGTTGCGTGCTGAAACTTGCGAGTGCGTAAATAGCACAAGCATCGCGTCTTTACTCGTGCACGGCACGGCCGATTAGCAGTGTTGGTTTCTTTATGTTCAGATTCCCTTGGTGTTCCTACCGACCAAGGCTAACTTCTTTCATACTCGCTGATGTCGATCCTCACCCACAGAAATAAAAATGGACATTCAGCAAAGGAGCAACTCCGCCAAAGAATGGCTCAGGGATGAGGATGTTTCTCATTCATCTGGGTTTGAGGGCCCCGACCTTGGGAGTAGGATTCAGGAGCAAGGGGCTCGACATTCCCAGGGGGATGGCGCTCACTCATTAGTCGGTGCCAATTTCTCAGCCGCCATACCGCCGGCCTCGGATGAAGAGGGTGGGCAGGCGATCGCAAGAGGGCATTTCGTAGAATCTCTCGAAAGAAGGGCGTATCCGCCAAACTCGAAAAAATGTGACCAACAGCTCTTGTCAGGAACCAAGGACATGGCAGCAGCGACAGTGGCGATAACGACAGCGGCGTTGTCATCGTCGTCTGGAGAGGGGCACCATGCCCCACAAGTGGTTGAGAGGGCTAAGCTTCGGACCAATGTCGACAAGGCAACTGTGACCACTAAGGGGCACCATTCCTCGCACGTGGATGAGAGGGTGATGCCTCCAAATGAACCCTCGACTTTGGACAAACACGCCGCATTGGCCAGGGAGGAGCCATCTGATACGCACGCTACCCCCTCTGGTCGTGGATATAAGAATGACGCTAATCCCACCAGGGGAGAGGAGTGGACAATGGGAAGATTAAAGGGTACTTCAGAAGACAAAGAAGAGCTGCCTGTTGAGAAAGTCACCACTGCCTCTTGTGGTAAAAAAATCTTAGACAAGTATGGCAACCTCATCGATCGTTGTCACAACGATGTCGTGCTCTCACTCTGCGATCCCACCTACAAGGCTGAACTTTCTGTGGCGGTTGAGAAATTGGGAGGTCCAGCAAAGAAAAAGAAGGTGGCTATGGACATGTTTGAGGCGTACAAAAAGGAGGGAGCTAGGTTCTTCAAAATGAATGCTCACACAAGAAGGCACCGTACGGTCGAGGATGATGAGGCTTTGGAGAGTGAGTATTAGTTGACAACGTGGTTTGTCCTTTTCATCGACCGTTTGAAATGACCTGCCCAACTTGCTTCGTCAGAAATAACGCACGACGTGTACCGTTCCTCTTCAAGTGAGTAAAGTCCATTGGCAATTGATTAGTCATCGATCATTCCTTGCGAACTAACATGCGGCGTTTCAGAAAATAATAACTTAGACGACGAAGAAGATCTTTCTGAAATCTTGGACGAGACTGGCAACGTCATCGACCGTAATCAAAACGATGTCGTTCTCTCAACGTGCGACCGCGCCTACAAGGCTGCGCTCACTGCGGCAATTGAGAAATTGGGGGACGATTTAAGCAACGGAGCAAAGAAAAAGAAGGCGGCCATGGACATGATTGAAGCTTACAAAAAGGAGGGAGCTAGGTTCTTCAAAATGGAAGCTCACACAAGAAGGCACCGTACGGTCGAGGATGACGAGGCTTTGAGGAGTGAGTAGAAATCGATGCCATCGTTTGTCATTTTTCTCGACCGTTCAAGACCATCCTAACTTTCTTAATCAGAAATAACGGACGACGTGTACCGATTTTCAGCAGGTGAGTTTATTTATCTGATTTTCACATCGAACATTCCCTTGCGAACTAATAGTTGCTCATCTCTTCGTTCCCCAAAGAAAAATCAGAAAAGAGTTCTGACAACCCAAAAAAGTGGGTGGTGGGATCGGGCGGGAGAAAGAGGAGACGGCCAGAGCACTTCATCGATGTGCAGGGCGAGGAAGCAAAGGCACAGGAGGACCTGAGCAGGCGTGCGGCCACAACCAAGCTCATCGCTGCGCCCTCCAAATTTGGTTACAACAATAACGCCGATCCCACCAGAGGAGATGAGCGATCGATGGAAAGATCAAGGGACGAGGCTTTCTTGGACGAAACTGGCAACCTCATCGAACGTCATCATAGTGATCTGGTCCTCTCGAGGCTTGATCCAACATACGTGGCTGAACTAAATGCGGCAGCTGAGAAATTAGGGGATGATTTAGGCAACGGAAAATTGAAAACGAAAGTGGCCAAGGACATGTTTGAAGCGTACACAAAGGAGGGAGCTAGGTTCTTCAAACTGGCATCACACATGAATGCTAAGAAGAAAAGACATCGTATGGTGGAGGGCGACGAGGCTTTGAAGAGTGAGTATCAGTTGATGCCGGGTTTGACCTTTTAATCGACTGCTCGAAATGACCATCCCAACTTCCTCGAACAGAAATAACAGAGGACGTGTACCGAATTTCTGGAAGTGAGTGAAGACCTTGTCATATTTTCACATCGAACATTCCTTTTCGAACCAACAGTTGCCCATGCCCTTGTGTTCCCAAAGAAAAAGCAGAAAAGAATTATCGTACTTGTTCCGACAACCCAAAAACGTTTGTGTTGGGATCGAGCGGTGGAAAGAGGAGTCGGCCAGAGCACTTTATGATTGTGCAGGGCAAGGAAACAAAGGCACAGGGGGACCTGAACACCCGTGCGGCGGCAACCAAGAAACGACGTGGCGTTGATAACAAGGAACCCCCCTCTTTCAAAGAGAAGTTGCAACTGAACGGTGATGCAGACACGAGAGCAGGCACAGGGAGTACCCAAAAGTCTCTGGCCCAGTCCAAAAGCAGAGAAGAGGGAGATCTCGCACATCCCCCGGACGATGTCGAAGTGAATCGACCGAGAAGGCAAGCAGCCTTGAAGGCAATGAAGGCCCTCTTTCAAAGCTCGGAAGGGGAAGAGGAAGAAATGGACTCAGAGAAGTCAAATGGGTTTGATAGTACTGAAGAGGAGAACGATGGGATGGATGAATTGGAGAAGGAAGAGCTGAAACAAGAGATTAACAGACTACTGATGGGTCTGTCCAGTGCTCCATCTAGCAGTCACTACGAAGAAGCGTCGGCTTGGCGTTTTCACAACCCCCCTTTCCCAGTGGATTCCGAAGAGCAGCTGACTGTGCGAACGGGCATAATGTCTCCTCAAATCTCTTCCGGTGAACTTCCGCCTCTTCCTCCCCCGCCCCCACTGCCGGAGATGCCATCAACAGAGTGCTGCACTTGGTCCTTTGATGAGAAGTCTCGGGTCCTTCTTGCCAACTTTCGTGACTGCCAGTGTAAGTGAAGCCGTTTCCCATTTTGGTCCTTTGAGGTGCCCTGAGCTGACTTCTTTTTTAGATGCAAAGCAGAAGAGAAAGATCAAAGTCGCGCATGAAGACGAACAGTTCCTCCTAATCATGATGGAGAGGGATGATATTACAGTTATCTCTGAAGGTCTCGCCGACTCTATCGACTCCTCATTTTGGACGCGCGAATTCATTGAGGGCTGTATTGGATCGGAGTTCCACCACAAGATCCGTGGATTTGCAAGAGAGCCACTGGAAGCCAAGCAGGTGAAGGAAAAGAAGGGTTGGTACAGCATGCAAGGTAAGTAAATCTATGTCAATATGATGTCCTCACGTCTCAAGTCTCAAATCTCAACACTCTGGATGACTGCTCCTGCAGTTTCGGATTATTTTCGATACCTTGACCAGAGAATGTCTGTGAAACGTGCGAAGCTGGACAAGCCGGAAACAAATGGTGTCCCCTCTGGTGTAGAAGACGAATTCTCTTTTATCAACAGTGAGGGCCAAAGCGATTCCGTCAATGTCGACAGAGAGGCGCTTGTGAGTTTCTTTTGACCCTCCACTGATTATGTTTTTGCGAACGCTCTAATTTCTCACTGATGCTATCATACTGCGCACTTTCTAACCACCGTAGTACATGATCGATCTTGACTTGGTTAAGTTGTTGCCGCTGGCTTTTGAAGACTTTCAGCGCAACTTCGAGCTACCAGGGATTCTCCCGGGAGGAGGTCATTGCATGATGAATGCTGTAAGGGCAGAACAAGGTCAAAGTTTTTCCTTTGTCGTCCTTTTTTGCACTCATTTCCCTCCGCTACTTTTCACTTTCCAGATGAATGCAAATGGCAGGCCATTCATGGGCCCCAACCTTTACGTGACTCCGCCCTCAAGTTTCACTCATTTTCACCAAGACGGACATGTAAGTGGGAGTCTTCCAAACTAAGTGATTCCACGTCACATCCTGACATTCGCGACACCCCGCCTTCTCTGGTTGACGCAGGGAACTGTTGACTCTGGCCATTTGTGCCTTGCGGGTTATAATGAAGTAGTGATGACGAGGCGTCTCACCGAGAGACACAAATGCCATGCTCTCCATCTTCTTACGGGCACACGGCGACCCCATGACATACTGTATGGTTTGCCTCATCAAGATGAGGTTAGTTCGTACTTGTCTTCCTCTTCGAATCAAATTCTTTTCTACTCACTTGCATCCTTGTGCACGTTACAGCGGACCGAGTGTGGTTGGCCAAGCAAGGACGCCATCAGCCAGTGCGAAAAAATGGGGTGAGTCTTACCTGGCACTGACGATGCAATTAGCCAGACCATCACTTTGAAGGCTCACCCGAGAGGACTTATCATCTTTGAAGTTATTGTCCATCAGTTTTCATATTGAAGGCCGGTCAAGTTGTGCACATCAACAAAGGACGGTTGCATGCATTCCGGAAGCTGGCTCCATTTCCGTTGTGTGACTTGGACTGTCACTCTGACCTTCGCTCACACATTTTGGAGCAGAAAGACAAGCCCACCGAAGATTTATGTTTCAGTGTAGCATGGGATTGGATGTTCAAGGGGGTTACGAGTGAAGGCATTGACAGAGAGGTCTCAAGTGTCCTTGAATGTTGCCGCCTTAATCAAGAGCACCACCTGCAAAGCCTCGCTATTCCAGAAACTTCGCTGCTCTTTTTGGCGAAGGAGAATATCACCAAGCATCGACTTCAAATGAGAAATGATGATGGTGGACTGTTCAATATGGATATTCCCCAACGACCAGCAAAGGCAAGGACAGAACCGGATGCTGAAACCGTTCTTCGTGGAATCCTTCCATCACTGCAGTATGTCATCCGTCGTCACAACTCTGCTGTCAAGTTCTCCGAGCGCTGGGCAATGAAGACAAAGCACGTGATCAATTCATGGAAGGTGTCTATTGACTCCAAGCCAAATACGTGGCAGGATCCAAGTACTTTTGCTTTAGACCCGTGAGTCAAAATTCTTAAGTGGGTGTTCTGTGCGTCTCCTGATCCTAACATGGCTTTCAACAAAATGTAGTTATGGTGCAGGGGACTTTTTCTGCAAGTTTTGCCATAAAGAGCTGTCCAATGTCTATAGTGAGTGATACGGTGACAAATTTCTTTTGTTTGTTTGGCAACAAACGAAAGTCCTCTCAACTCGTCTTTAAATTGTTCGAAATAGTGCATTGCGATGGATGCGAAAAGCTTCTAAATAAAGATTTCAACATCTGCAGCACATGTCACATGGAGGGAAAGTACAAAGTATTTCACCGAATGCACCCATTCAATTCAAAAGCACAAAGTATTCTCAACCATGTCGGCAACAAAACTCATTTGAGGAAGGCAAGATGCCCTTGCAAGAATGGCAAGGAATGCATATACTGCTCCTACTGTACAGGGTGTTCTTGCAGGTGCCATCAATGGTTTACTTTACACTATCGGTTCATGGGTTTGAAACCTGAGTTGAAGCTGCTTGATGAAGTAGAAAGAATAGTTGGTTCCAGCGCGATTTCTCAGGCAGCTGAAACGAGGGCGAGGCTATTTTCATTGATATCTCAGAAAAGAGGACCGGTGGAAGCATGCAAACCGGTTGCTAATGATCAAGATAAGGGCAAGATGCAAGTTGCTGAGAATGGAGTAAGTTTCGAAGACGAAGAAAAAACTGTTCTGACAAAGAGCGGGCCCAACTATTTTCAAACCACGGAAGCCAGCAAACCGAGTGTTGCGAAGAAACAAGCTGAAGTTGACAATTGTTCTGGAGACGAGCAAAGTGGACCGGAAAGGAGGAAGATAATGGAATCAGTCACTGATGAGAACAATTTCTTGGCCAGCAATTCCGAAGGCAAAGAGAAAACTTCTGCTCTGACAAAGAATGGACCCAGCTCTTCTCAAGGCGAGGAAGCCAGCAAATCTAGTTTCACGAAGAAACAAGCTGAATGCGGATACGTGCAAAATGGACGGAAAATGAGGACAATAATGACAACAGCCACTAGCAAGAACAATATCATGCCCAGCAACATCGAAGACAAAGAGAAAACTGATCTGACGAAGAATGACTCCAGCTCTTTTAAAGGCGCAGAAGCCAGCAAACCTAGTGTTGCTAAGAAAGAAGCCAGCAAACCTAGTGTTGCGAAGAAAGAAGCTGAAGTTAGCAATCATTCCGGAGACGAGCAAAGTGGACGGATAATGAGGAAGAGAATGACAACTGTCACTGACAAGAACAGTTTCATGTTCAGCAACAAAGGAATGGATCTGGCCCATGTTGGGCAGACCACGGGAATAAAAGATCACCAGGTCAGTGGAATGACACGAGACCACCAGGGAAATGGAATGGCAATCACTACTAACCCAGTAAAAGCGCAAGCGAGCGATGAAAAACAGAAACTAAATGCTACACCAAAACTATCAGAGAGAGCTGAATCAGCTGTATCGTTCCGCTGTCCTAAATGCTTGAAAGACTTTCATAAGTTTACTTTGGGTGAGGCTGCAACTCAAGAGTTTCTGAATCATTTGGAAAATTGTGAGAGAATAGCTTTTGATCCTGCCGATGCAACAAGAGGGTCCCGCGTCATAGTGAAGTGCAAGCGGGGCATAGAGTGGCGGGCCACCATTGTAAAACCTCATTCCAACAAAAGCAGCAACATATCTGGTTTCAAAATCAATTACGATGGGAATAAAAGGACGACGATTGACTGGGTTCCCGCTTCAAGTGTTGTGTGCTTCATGCATGGAGAACAAAAAAATAAATGATGGCAAAATCTTGCATTATGATACATCATACATAGTTGCTATCAGACACGGCGATAGCCTTTTGGATTGGTATTTTCCATGTCTTTGTGTTACTACGCTGGAATCAGATAAAATTTGGTAGGAGTACTTACATATGGGTGTATGTATTTAGTTGATACCCACCAAACCCGTTTAGGTGGACATACAACCAAAATCACGCCAGAGCGTCACTATNGATACCCACCAAACCCGTTTAGGTGGACATACAACCAAAATCACGCCAGAGCGTCACTATTACACAAAAACCATACAACCAAAAACATGATGACGTCAATAGGCCAAAATCCGTACAACCAAAATCGTCTCATAGGGTTAAAATTTGGCGATCGATTCGAATAACGACTTCGCGTCATTTTCGTCCTTGTTTCAATTTTGGTGTCATATGGGAGAAGGAAATATGACTTAAAACTTTTCCTTCCCCAAATAAACTCGCGCGTACTGTTGACATTACTATCATTTCTTTTACGAAAAGATAAAAAATTAGACACCCTTAGCTTTTTCTTACTCGTTCGGTTCTGTAGGTCGAGGGCGATGCATGCGATGCATGGGCGGCGGGCGGGGGGCGGGCGATCGCGGGGCGGCGAGGCAGGGCGAGTGGGCGGCGTGGGCGGCGCCGGTAACGCGGGCGTGGGCAAGTGGGCGAGGGCACGCCAGCGCCCTGGCGATGAGCGTGGGAAGGCCGGGGGCGCCCCCGAATGGCACGGGGCCGGCGCCCGAATGATACCGGTCTGCCGGTCGCGAAAAATAGATGTATCCCGCCTGCACCTTGTTGTTGTGAGTTGTGCGTGTGGCTGAAAATTAACCTTATCTTGTTCCGGTTTCGAGGAATAAATTTAGCGATAATTGCTGGTTGTATGGTTTTTGAGTAATAGATTTTTTGGTTGTATGGTTTTTGTGTACTA
>JALLPA010000478.1:0-14823 GCA_036939895.1 Thalassiosira exigua
GATTCCCCGCATTTTCGCGAAAGCAAGCGAAAAATAACAAGCGTTTTTGGCACAGTGATATAGAAACACCTCTCGCTGGGTGTATTACATTATAATAACCTTCGTCCTAGGTCATAGGGAGGGAGGACGACTTTAGCACTATTGTTGGGCAATTTTAAATCCTTTACCTCGCTCTGTGTATGTGGCGTACATCCTACCAATTACATGTCATATTTTAGACGTTTATGTGGCTCTAGCTCGATCTCGAATTCTGTTATTGTGATCTCTGTTGTCTGATGAAGAATTAGCAAAGTACTTTGGGGGGACACAAGTTGAAATGATATTTATTTTAAAGGTACTATCACAATGATAGTAGGCTCACCAATACATATGTCCTATTTAGAGTGAACTTGTCAGAAAAAGAAAACAACCAGATGGCTTGGTCAGGTGTTCAAATACGATCGACAGAGCCAACCCACTCGGGGTATCCGCGCTATCGCTTCATGATCACTCACTCCCCCCCCCCCCACCCTTCTCCACTACATAGGGGTACCTTCTTTTTTGTCGCCCTGGACCTTGCTTGACTGGTTGAGTCCAATGGGATGATAGATTCGAGATGGATGGAGCGGAGTTGACCATCCAGAGCAAGTTGTTTGGGTGTTGCTGGAGATGTTGAGAGTTGGGGTTGGGACGGATTGACCGGGGGCCTACCTACCGTAGTTACATAATTAAAAGTTTGAAAAATGCGCAATAATCACAAAATAGCGAGGGAAACGCAGGGTTTCAAAATCAGTTAATTTGGCACAATAATTAGGCAAACCCTAATCTGAGCTCCAAAACCGCAAGATTGCCCTTCAGGGGTGAGCAAATCACTACTATTTTGGCAAAACTCTCCGTTGTAATCAGCTAATTAGGCCGGTAATTTCAAAATTCGCTCAATAAGCTTAATTTGACAAACTTTTAATTATGTAACTACGGTACCTACAGTACCTACAATGCTGGCAGTTGGAGCTCCAGGCGGAAGCTTGTCGCTTCGACAGTGCAAAGATCTCGGAAGATTCGCATCAGTAGACATGTTATTGATTCCTATGTGAATCGGATCTTAACGATACACCTGTAACGGTCGGTCGGTCGATGGAGGAAAACCTCGACCGAAATCAGTGGCTCTGACAATTCCTCCAAACCAATGTACTATTCCTACGTTCCCTATCCTTTTGAATGATGCATCTCCGCGCGCGAGGGAAAGTGCCCCATCATCGCATCTTCTTCCGCTCCTCTTGTTTACACGCTCGCGCCCATCACGCGTGCACCACAAAACCGTTCGTCCATGACTGCTGCCGCTGGGGCTTGAGCTGGATAACCTCACGGGCTTCATTTCATTACTTCATTTTCATTTCGTTTTCGTCGGGAGTTCCGCCCACGGCCATCATCGCGTCGTCATTTTTTCACAGTCATCGTCATCAGCGAGCCGATCCAACCATGGCGGGCGCCAAGAACGGGGAATCCTCCTCGCTCCTCCACAAGGAGGACGAGGAGACGCTGCGGAAGCTGAAGGCGTACCAACCGTGAGTGGGGTCGACGCCTACCTCGGCGCTGCCGCCGCGGCTGGACGCCGAGGGGAGTCGGACGTTGTTTTTTGGACGGCGCCCACAAGAGAAAGCTCTCGCGGCGAACCGCCAAAGTCGAAGGAGCGAATGGACGCACGAGGTCGGGTCGCGGCTTTGGGGGGAGCGGGACACGCGACAACTCATGTGGGCGCACATCGCAACCACAAGCATTGGGCATTGGCATTGGCATGCGCGTGTGGACGGACGATTCTCGCGGATGGACTGAGAGCTCACCATTGGTCCCGGCGTTCATCGCGCTTGCCTCCGTCGCAACAAATTTCGTTCGTCACCGCTGACCGCCGACCGTTCTTACCAACTCACCCCTCGCCTCCCCAGATGGGCCTTCTTCGTCACCTTCGGGGGCTACTTCATGGCCCACTTCTCCCGCAAGTGCTACTCCACCGTGAAGCAGCAGCTCGAGGGCATCGCGGGCTATTCCCCCCTCATCCTCTCCGAGATGGACACCGTCTTCATGGGGACCTACGCGGCGGGGAACATCATCTCCGGCAAGCTGGGAGACACGTTCAACCCCACGACCGTCTTGGCGATCGGGCTGTTCGGGAGCGGGACGTGCCTGTTCCTGATCAACATCTCGCTGTGGTTCGACTTCCTGAGCCTCAGCTTGTACCTGGGGAACTTCTTCATCATCGCGGTGTACTTCATGTTCGGATTCTTCCAGTCGACGGGAGGGCCCGTCGGTGAGTGGTCGCGTTGTTCGTGCGCTTGCTTGGGGACTCGAGACGCTTCGAAAACGCTGATACTGAGTTGTGAACCGGTCCAATTCCATCTGGATTGCCCCCCCCTTTTTTTCACGCAGGAACCGCGGTCATGGGCAACTGGTTCTGCGACAAAAAGTCCATCGAGAGCCGCGGCCTCATCTTCGGCCTCTGGACGTGCCACCAGTACTGCGGAGACGTCACCGCCGCCATCTGCACCGCCCTCGTCCTCGGCGCCGGCCTCCCCTACTGGTGGGCCTTGTTCATTCCCGCCACGACGAACATCGGGTGGGGGATCCTGACCTTGAAATTGATCGCAGATCCAGCCGATGTCGGTGAGTGGCACACTCGATGTTGCTGCACGGTGCCTACAAAATCCACCTGCCAGAGGATGGCGTTGCTGATCGCACTCATCGCGTCGCTAACCGTACAGGCATCATCACGCCCGAGGTGGCGATCCGCATGGAGAAGCTGAAGGCGAAGCAGGCCGAGTCCGGCTCGGCCGCCGTCGACGAGGGCCCCGCCCCCATCAGCTACGCCGCCGCCCTCCGCATTCCCATGGTCGCGCAGTACGCCTTCGCCTTCGGATTCTTCAAGCTCACGAACTACGTCCTCTTCTTCTGGCTCCCGTACTTCCTGGGAAAGCACTTCGACCCCGTGACCGCCAACCTCATCGCGAGCCTCTACTCGGTGGGGATGATGCCGGGGGGGATCATCGTGGGATACGTCTCGGACCTCTTCGGGGGACGTCGCGCGTCGGTCATCGGCACGTTCATGGTGTGCCTGTTCGTCTTCCTCTTCGTCTTCTCCCTGAAGTCGGAGGAGCTCAACGCCGTCGCGCTCCTGGTCATGTTGTGCATCATGGGCATCCTCGTCGGAGGGTACGTTCGTTTTATTTCGACGGGGTTGAGGTCTCTTCTCCCGTGTAGGATCGTTCACTGACGCGCTTTTTTTTCACAGTCCCAACAACATCATCACATCGGCTGTCGCTGCTGACCTTGCATCCCACCCCTCGGTCCGCGGAAACAACAAATCGCTTGGAACTGTCACCGGTCTCATCAATGGTTGCGGTAAGTCCATTTGATCTTCTCCACTCAAAGTCGTCTCCCTTGGTAGTATCATTCGGTTGCACTTACGCGTCACGCAATCTTTCTACGCAGGATCCATCACTGCTTCCATTGGCCTCCTGGCCGTCGGTCCCTTGCAGGAAGCATTCGGGTGGGGCTCGGTCTGGTTATTCCTCATGGGTTGCACGTTCGTTGGTACCGCGCTCATGGGAACTAAGATTTACGATGAGCTCTTCCCCGCTCCCGAGGGTTACAGTGAGGTCGAAGCGAACCTTGCCGTTTGATTTCCGTCGTGGCCGAAGCGAAGGGTCTTGACGCCGGTTTGTTTATGATCTCTACGTTTTGCTTGGCCGACAGGCATCTATAAGTAGGTAGGAATGTCCCCTCGCCTCAATGACAGCAGCGGGTCGATCGCGAACAAGAATTTTCAGACGAACCACTCAAGTTGTTGCAGATGAAAGGCACATATTGTTTGAGAAGTGATGTTAACAAGACCATTTTTGAACCCTTCCACGTTACAAACGATTGAAAAGGTCGCGATCCATAACTTGTAATGCTTCCCATCTATTTTATTGCACCAGGAGAACACAAACGGAGCAAATTTACATGCCAGTATGCTTCATTCTACGAGGCTTGGTCATCTTGGCGTTGGTCTTCTTCTTCTGGGGCTTCTGCGCATGCAAATTCGGATAGCTCATCTTGGCCTTTTTGCGTGGCATGTTAGGCTCATCGTTATCAGCACCGTCTTTGGGGGCATTTCCTCGTTTCTTTCCCTTTTTATGCGCTTTCTTTTTCGCACCGGGATGCTGTTTCGCCTTTCCTGCTTCCACCTCCGACTTCTTCCCGTCCCTGGCCTCCTCTTTCACGGCGTCAGCCTTGACTTCATCCGAGGCGTTCTCAGTTTGCTTCTTGTCCTCCTCTCCCTTCCGCTTGTCGCTCAACTTTTGGATCTTGGCGACATAAAACCCATCCATGTTGTGGACATGGGGGTAGAACCGACGGGTGAGCGCCACGGACGGGTGAAATCTCTTGTGTTCGAAGCGGGTGAAGCCAGGTTTTCCTACGGAAAAGTAATTGCAGGCGGTGTGGTTAGAGCAGTTGCAGAAACGCAGCAAGGAGTTAGAGGGAACGCACCAAAGTCAAGCCCGGTGTCAACAAGCTTCACATCTCTTTTTGACAACAAATAATTCACCACCTCCTCATTCTCTGCCACGGCGACTGAGCAAGTACTATAGACCATGAAGCCACCACCCTTTTTGCTTCTATGATTCAAGGCATCGATAGCTGCCACCAACAGCTCCTTCTGCAAGTGCGCGCATCGCTGCACATCTGGAATGGTTCTTTGAACTTTCACGCTTGGATCACGTGAGATGACGCCAAGTCCACTACAGGGGGCGTCGAGCAAGATCCGGTCGAAGGAATTGCGCATCTGAGCACCTATCTTTCGTCCATCGTAGCAGCACGTGACAACGTTCCGCACACCCAAACGGTGTAAATTGGCAACGGTAGCCTTTTGACGCTCAGGTTTCAAATCATTGGCAATTACCACGCCCTTGTTCCGCATCAGTTGCGAAATGTAGGACGTTTTACCACCAGGGGCTGCAGACATGTCCATGACGCGATCGCCCGGCTGAGGCCCCAATGCCATGACAGGACACATCGATGCCGCACTTTGGAGCATATAATGTCCTGCCAAATATTCAGGCGTTGCACCGATGGGTACATTGCTCTCATAAATTTTGAGCCCCACCTTGCTCCAGGCTGCCAGGGGATCAAGGCGCACACCACGCTTCATCAACGCTGCTGCCAAGTCCTTGCGTCGAGCTTTGAGAGTGTTCACTCTCACAACCAACGGCCGATTTTTATCCGATGCCTCCAAAAACTCGAAGCATTCATTCCTTAAGAGAACAGAAGGCAGGTGGTCATTCAAAACGGAAATGCGAGAGAGCAAGGTCAAGCCAGCACGCGAACTTACGGGCCAAACATGGAAAGAAAGTAGTCGACGAGTTCCTGGAGATATCCAAACAGTTCGGCCATATCATGAGCAAGGCGTTCAATATACTCTGATCGGCTCCTGCCTGGCTCTCTACGCGTCTTGAAGTCGGCCAACACCTCAAGAACATCCTCAATGCGAGCCCGGAGTTCAGAGGGCGGTACAACGCGGTTTTCATCGTCCTCCAACTCCTCCGCGGTTGGCAAATGAAACACTGACGTTTGCTGCGCTATGGTTCTCCGAAGCTCAGACTCCGCCTCCTCCTGCTCGAGTTTCATCTCTGCATCAATGAGGCGAGACTGGCGTTCGACCTCAAGCAATTCATCGTCATCAGATGCAGCGTCAAATTCATCATCGTCACCGCCCTCATCTTCATCCGAAGACATGAGCTTCATTTTCTTAGGCTTCAACCAGTTGGCATTCTCATCAGTGAAGCCAGCTTTCTCATTTTCATCACCGTCATCGCTACTGCTTTCTTCTTCACTGCCATCATCATCTTCGTCTGAGCTGTCACCTTTCTTGACAGCAGTCTTAGATTTCTGGAGGGGTGCCGGTGCAACTTTATCTACATCGTCGTCCGATTCATCGGAACTCTCATCCTCAGACTCCTCAGTACTTCCAGGTTTCTTCTTGATGGGCACAGGAGCTACACCTTCTACTTCATCCTCTGATGAATCGGAATCAGATTCACTGCCATCCTCAGATACATCAGAGCCACTAGAACCTTTCTGTTCCAAGCTCTTCCCCTTCTTAGGCGCTCTCTGGTCATCTGATCCGTCATTGCTGGATAAATCTTCCTCAGAGTCACTCCCACTACTTTCCTCGTCAATATCTTTCTTCTTTTGATTCTTCCTGGTAGGTTCGACCGACTTTCTCACAGGCGCAGGAGAAACGTTTTTCACGTCATCATCGTCATCACTCTCCCTAGAGTCGCCTTCACTACCAGGCTCATCCTGTGCTCCTTCCTCATCTTCGCTTTCTGACGATTCTTGTTTGTCTCGACGCGTCCTAGCAGAAGCTTTTGGTGGCTTCGTGCTGCCTTTGTTATCCGATGTGATCTTCTTCGCAGTTTGTTTTGGAGCAGCTGTCCTTGCCCTTTTCCCCGCAGCTGTTTCGGTCACTTTGGGTTTCTGGCCGGCTTTGTCAACCCTTTTGTTCGGAGGCGACAAACTGGCAATTTGCCGTCCAGAGCGTAACTTTCTGCCCATCGTTGCGGCCCGTGGCGTATCGGCCCGGCGAGAGTGACAATGAAACAGGGGTGCTCCGCGCTCCTTTCTCCAAAGAAGGCTTCAAACTAGTGCTCTCAAGGGCTTAACGCGAGCTGGTGCTACTCTACCATTGATGAAATCAGTGGCTGGGGTGTGTGAGCGTGGTGTGACGCGGGGGTCCGCCTACGGCGCGAGTTTGGAAGAGCACGGACATCACATCGAGCGCCCGGCCGGCCGGGCGGCGGGGGTATGATAGCTGTCCGTGATGATAGCGGGTTGTTTCGTTGGCTCTGCCCGCCGCCTCGCTGCTTTTTGTTTTTGGGTGGCTTTGTTTGTGGTGTGATGATGTTGTCTTTGTCCCGCCAAAATATCTTTAACGTGTTCCACGTGGCAACTATCATTTGGCGCAGAAAATTTCTGTTTGAGCTTCGTTCGCTCTTTCTACACCGACAGCGCCCGCCCCCGCCCCCTGCCCTGGCACCTGCGACCCCACCCGCCCCCCCGCGCGCCCCTCCCCGCCCCACCTCCATTTCCACCTGGCCAACGACCGCGCTGCCGCCGCCGCCGCCGCCGCGCTACCGACTGCATCTTCTGATGCTACTACGCCGGTCGCACTAACATTGCGTCGTATTGCCCTCTACTGTGACACTTCTCGCCCGCCAAGCCCTTCGACATTGCCACTCTTTCGGTTCGTACATTCCAAACTTGCTTCATCCCGAACTCCACCTTGGTATCGCCAAGAAAATTCTTGGCTTACTGATTTGACCATCTCCGGGCCAACTCTGAAATAGCATCGGCAAAATGGACTATCACGGGCAAAAATTGTCCGAAAATCTCTTTTACTACATCATCATACTCTTCGGATCCATAGGGTGGATTTATGGTTACATCCTTCAGGACTTCACCTACGTCTTTTACTCGTGGAGCGTGGGCGTGGCTATCAGCATAGTGCTATGCGTTCCAGATTGGCCCATTTATAATAGACACCCCATCAAGTGGCTGGAGAGTATACCTGATAGGGACGAGAGCGATGACGAGGGGGAGACGAAGAAGAATAAATGAGGATGCTGCTCAGTGACCTGCAGATGCCGTGGTGGCCTAACTATGAATGAAAAAAGAACCATCGAAGTTTCCAATTCAAAATTCCCAAGGAACACTGGAAAAGTTATGATTGAGTGTGATGGCTTCAGTGGGTTGTCAAAATAAATGAGGATTTGGCTTACGCGGAAGGGAGGGGGGCGCATGCGATTGGATAGCGCTCTGAGTTTTGAGACTTGAGGTCCCAGAAATTATTGGCGTCAATTGAGATCATTGCAATATAAGTGATGAGGGGTTCGCAGATGGTCTATTTTGCTATGTAGTACTTTGTAACACAACATCAAGTGAAGCTCTGTGTGTTTTTTTTTCCGGCAAAATGCTTTTCATAGACCTCTTGCCCCCTAACCATTTTCCCATGAACCAGTCAAACCTCATTTAAACTTGGTGTATCTATTTCATGGTTTATGCCCTTTGACTGTTGTGTCTGTCATATTCAAATGGTACACCCAATAACACCCTGCTCGCGTCGACATAGATACATATCTCATGACCACAGCTCCCAAGCATAGACACGGTTTGTTGATTCACGCAGAATTTCAATGTTGATAAAAAGAGTTGAATATTTGTAAGAGTTGAATATTTGTACCTTTGGTCCATGTCATCAACATGATAATGATATCCTTCAAAGTACCATGTCTGCTTCCATCACACCTCTGCTGGAGCAGGGCTTGAGAATTCAATCATTCGTACTTTACTAGGCCAATACACCCATTCTGATATTTACCATGTCTAGTCATTGAAGAAAGAATGTAGCTTGTAATAGTAGGGGCATATTCTGCTGTACTGCTTTTGGCAACTGGTCACTTTGTATCCATCAATTATGCTTTCGTTCACAATGTGTTCCACACTGCCTCCTGTGGGAATATCGAGTTCTTCTCCATTTCATGCCTCACCTTTGCCAGTGCAACCGACATCAAGTTTTGAGGTTTCCGTATGAAGACATAAAGAGGGTGATGTATCTGTGGCTGCCAAACTATATTATCAAAGGCAGGATTTTTCAACTGACGCACAATGTTCACTCAGTGGTCACAAAGACACCTAATAAACAAAATCCATATCTGAAATAAGAGATGAAATACTGTTGACTAACCAGTGGGCTAACCATCTACATTTGGATAGCAACATATACAGCTATGTTGACGGAAAGATATGATGTACAGATACAATAGATTAAACCACGACCCACCGTTCTTGCGTAGATACCTATCTTGTGAGTTGAATTGAATTGTAAACAGGAATATTTGAATATATCCGACAACAATTCGTTACACTAAAAATGAGGACCAATTAATGTCTTGAGTTCAACTGACATTGCATTTTTTACTAAGTAATTGCGGTGACAAATGTTGGTGTTTACTTACCTAAAAATCTGGTTAATTGACAAAGGAGGATGTAGAGTTCTCTAATTCATCTCACATGAACTTGATTGGTTCCCATAAATCCATGCCAATGAATGTTCTTGTATTGCTCAAATTAGGTTGTGTAAGGGACGTACTGATACTGTATATGATCTAGCCAAGCTAATTATTACCTCTACTTCTTATATCGTTGTGTAGTCCTCTGCAGCTAATGTGCATACTGAAGAGATCCAATCCATGGCTGTGTCGCCGTTACAAAGCTATGATAATCAGTCTCCCAAGTGCAATTCCTTTCTAGTGCATGGAATAAAATCACAATGACAAATATTGTTTTGGTCTCAACTGTACCTGCTTTTTGCTTTCGTGCTCCTATTGATATCAGTCCTACGACTGTCATAGGATGCCATCTTTGGACTCAAGGCAAATTTTCCCTGTGGGATCATGTTCATATTACGGAAAGAGTATCAGTAAAGGCACTTTGAAACAATGCTAGAGATAGCTACACAAAACCAAACCAGATTAGTGTCTATGTATGTCATTAGTAGGACACAAGGTATGGTCTCCTGTCCCAAGATTACTTTAATAAATATCTTCACGAGATCGTTTATATTTATAACTTCGTCTGTTTTTGCTCTGTTAAATGATGTAAATGGTCTTCACGAAGATTTTGATCTTCGCACAAACGCATCATTGTTTGTTAATTGGTCTGCACTAATGAAAATTATGCTCGAGAGGAGGCGCAGTATGTATATACGTACTGCAAACGTACGCAAATCGAACAAAAAATATGGTGCGCCGCATGTCGACTGCGCTCTCAAATGTAGATACTACGAAAAGTGTATGTGTTTGCACATTTTTTTAGGATGTTCTGCGCGAGTCTATGACCGATTGTCAGAAAATCTGAGATTACCCTGAATCTTGTTCACCCATTTGTACTCTTATTTATGTAGCTTGAAACAAAATGTTTCCTTGATCCCCAGAATATGTAGATGGAGGTTATGCACTTTATTAGACACACCAGTGCCATTATCAATCCTGAATTGGCATACAAAGTTGACATACTTGTCAGCTCCAAGTTAGATGAAAAATGAAACACCACAAAATCTCTCTCCACCAATATGTTTGACTTATTGGCTAACCAAGAGAGAGAGAGAAAAAAAGAGAGAGAGAGAGAGAGAGAGTAAATAAAACCAATATTGACCATACTCACAAGAAACAGCTTAATAAGTAATTGCTATGGCCAATGCTCTCACTCTAGCTAGAACATTTACCGAATCCATCGCTCGAAAGTTCTTTTGATAGCCCTCATTGTTCGTTACCGGGTGTCGTGATTGGTAGTTTCTGGTGCCATATCATAAGATGGTTGCAAAAATAGGCACTTGTTAGAGCAATATTGCCAATTGTAGTGAAAATAAAAGTAGTGATAAACTTCATTAATGACTTCATCCAGTCTCAGAGTATTAGCTTGATAAGTTTAGAATCAATCCACAGCTCGCAGTCATCACATAGATAATTGTCATGTCATCAGAAATACCCCAGTTGAGAGAGTGATGATCATTTTTTGTTACAAACAATCAGCCATTTCCATTTACACTGGAATAACACATAAAGAATATCACCATCTGACTGTTATTGTACTCGATTAAAAAAGAAGAGGAAGGGGTTCTACACCAATCAACTTTGCTGGATATAGCATATCTTTTACCTGTATTTCTGCGGGAATTTGAGTACCATTTGAGCTTCAAAGGGTCAATTTGGTACCTGCTTCCCCACAAACACTTATCAAATGTCAACCTTGAATTGCACCTAGATAATGGAGGGTTACACATTCAGACTCTTCCTTTGATAGAAAGTTTCTTGGGCGTGAACGAACCGAGGATACAAATTATGTACTTCCCCATACCTGTACGTAATGTACAATACATGTCTCCTGCATGATCAATATGATGACGAGTACTAGAGATTGATACAAGACAATATGTTAACATTATGGGATTGAATTCTACTGCACAGCACCAACATGCTTTCTGCCTTTTCTGGCCTCCTTTCCTAAAGAGCTCAAGGGGATATATTGGATTGAGGAAATTTATGAAAGGTCATATCTCCTATTGTTTCTTTTGCTTCCACAACCACTATAGGCCAGAGGCTTCAATGATGTACTGGCACTGACATATCGAGACAAAGAACTCATATCCCAAGAACTCATCCTCTTCCTCTTCAGATGGATCCACCTCAAAAATCAACATTATTTAGTACGAGCTACCCAAATGATTATCACCGGGAATTTCAACACGAGTACCATACTAGCTTCAAAGGGCCAATGTGGTATCTGCCTACTAACCAAATGACTTGCTTAAGTTGCACCTATGCAATGGTGGTGGCACAGGGAGAACAATGCACTGACACTGACATCTTGAGCCAAAGAATTCATCTTTCAAGTACTAGCCATCTCCCTCTTCTGATGGATGATCTATATCATCCTCTGCTTGCACAATGGCTACACCGACAATGCACTCGATGTCTCTACGATTTTACAAAAACCGACCCTAACAAAGTCCATGCGAATAACATATTGTCATGTGCTCTGGTCAATGTCAGGGCTTCTGCTGGTACTATCAGATTCAATTGGCATCCCATATAATATTGCCAAACAGTAGCACGCCTTTCTGTCCAAAGGAGATCAATGATAGCAACCTGCCCCCTCTCCCTGGTAACTGAGGAAGCCTTGAGAGAAATTGATGAGGCCCAAAGTCTCAAAAGATCACCCCATCTTAATTGGAAGGGGGCAATATGGGAAGGAGTAATCCATTCAACAACTCGACGGGCACAGCGTCTTTGTGAGTTGACGGCATCTTTCCGGTGCACTATCACTGATGGGGAACATAACCTATTGCCCTTGATGTCGTGGACTTGCCGTCAATACAATCCTTCATATCTCAACAGTATTAATCTCGAGTGTTTATTTAGCTCGCGACCAACTCATTAGTTATAAAGGAACCCATGATCTAATCTCAAGGTCATGAGTGTTGATAATGATACCGTACCCTACTATCCCAGATTCCAGCGCAGCAATCCCAGCAGAGACAAGGCGATCCGATCATATCAGTAAAGGCCAACTCAAGCCCCCCCCCCCCCGTTTTTAGTGCGACGAAAAAGGCGGCAGCTCCCCCCGTCCCCCCTGCCAACGTGGAGGCGCTGAAGGCACGCACTGGCAAAGAGGACGTGAAGGCCATCACCTACGAAGAGAAGGAAAGCTTTTTCCACTATCACGGAAATGCAAAAACAGTGAAAGATTGGGCTGAAAGTCACAGAGAAGAGCTGCTTGATCACTGTGGAGTCTCTTCCTTGGAGGCTATCCCCTTTGATGAATTGAAACAACTGAGGAATACACACACGTCGACTGGATCAATAAGTTATTGGTGGGAACAATTAGCGAAGGTGAGAGCTTTCAAGAAGAAACACGGAAGGGCACCCAAACAAGGAGATGGCAAGATCAATAACTGGGTGGATAACCAGAAAAGAAAGAAATCGGGTCTCACCGAGAAACAAGTGACCGCATTCGAAAAGATACTCGGCCGACCTGTAAAAAAGTTGAGCTGGGATGAGCAATATGTAAGTTGTTTCATGATAACTCGAGTGACACAATAGTATATTCACCAAGAGAAGTGATGCGCTGAATCATAAAGTCTTCATTCTATATTCCGCAGGACATTACGAAGACTTGGATGAGCGAAAACCCAGGCAGGCGGCCAACAAAGAAAGAGAACCCCTGGCTACACAACCAAAAAAATAAAATGCTTGGACAAAAGAATGGTAAGCTCAGCGAAGATCAGGTTGCCAAAATGAAGAGGCTGAATCTGGGTGATTGGTGGTCTGATAAAATGGTGGTCGCGGCAACCAAGCCTTCTACCGGAAAGCCCAAGACCGGCAAGCGTTCTAGCACGGCCTTGCGGATGTCACAAATAAGAAGCTCAGGGCGGGCAAATAACTAATAACTAATAACCCACAATCCGTTCCCACAACCCGTTCTCTCCGCCCATGCCACCCATGCCGTTCATACCACCCATACCACCCATGCCACCCATGCCAAAGCCACCGCCCCCAGGAAATCCCAGACACATCAAAGAGCCGTGCCCCGCTCCAAATTCTGCCGTATCTCCGCGGTGTGCTCGTCGAAGTTCCTCCCGATCTTCCGATTGAACCGCTTGTTCCGATCGTTGATCGACGTGATGTCCGCCGCGTCGAAATCGAGCTCGCGCTTCTTGTTCGCGCGCTTCTCGGCCCGTCGCTTCATCTCCGACGCGAGGCGACGGGCCCCCTCTCGCTCCGAGGCCGCAGAGGAGCGGGCGGCGTCGCCGTTCGGGAGGCGGTCCGCGGACGGGTCGTACGAGTCGAGGGTCGCGGCGCCTCCCCCCCGTCGGGGACCGGCGCGCCGCACGGCGTTCAGGTTGCGCTCGTAGTTGGAATGCTGTCCCTCGGGGTTGTAATGGTCGTCCGGACCGTAGCGCGCCCGTTCCTCCCTGTCCGCGCGCTTGTTCATGCGCTGTATGCTGTCGTACGCCGGCTGGGACAAGCTCGCCGCCTTCTTCCGCTCCGCCTTGTCGTCGTCCGCGCCGCCTCCTCCGGCGTCGTCGCCCCCGCGCAGCTTCCCCACCGCGTACGCGTCGTACTCCTCCTTCCGCGCGCCCCGGTCCTGCTTGTTCTGCCTCCTCCGCTCCTGGTTGATCGCCTCCTCGCTCCCCATGCGCTCGGCCTCGGCCTTGACCTCCCGCCGGTTGAGCGTGCGGGATTGGTTGATCTTCGTCCGGAGGGCCGCGAGGCGCTTTTGGATCGCGGCCTTTTTGGTCGGCTTCCCCCCCGCGGGAGCGGGGTCGGAGCTTTCGGGGCGTTCGCCGCGACCGTCGGTCGCTTCCGGCGAGTCGGTCTCGTCGTCCAAGTCGATATCGTCCATGTCGTCGCGTTTCGACGAGGACGCGACGCCGATCTTGATTTTGACGGGACCGTCCCCCGCGCCGCCGTCGTCCTCCTCCTCCTCGTCGTCCAAATCGATTTCGTCGTCGTCCTCGTCCGCCGCGTCGGCGGGATCGACCTCCCCGTACGCCCTCAGCAGCTTGGTCTTCTTCGCCTCCCCCGCGAGCTTGTTCCCCCCCGCCGTCCCCTCGCCCGCTTCCCCCGCCGTCCGCTTCTCCTCGATCAGCCCGCACTCCGCGATCCTCAGCGGGACCGTCGGTCGGTCGGTCCTCCGATCCGTGGCCGCCCGCTCCATCTTCTCGAGGACCTCCGCGCTCTCCTCGTCCTCCCTCCAATCGACGGACCCGAACACGACGTGCCGCCCGTCCAAGTGGGCAGCGGCCTTGAAACTGACGAAGAACTGACAACCGTTCGTGTCCTTCCCCGAGTTGGCCATGGACAGCGTCCCCCGTTGGCTGTGCGACAGGAGGAAGTTCTCGTCCGCGAATTGGGGACCGTAGAGGGAGGTCGAACCGGTCCCGTCCCCCCGGACGATGTCTCCCCCCTGCGCCATGAACCCGCGGATGACGCGGTGGAAGGTCGAGCCGCGGTACCCCCCCGTCCCGCCGCTCCCGCTCCCGGAGAGGAAGTGGACGAAGTTCTCGACGGTGCGGGGGACGATGTCGGGGCGGAGGGTCAGGCGGAGGGTGCCGAGGGGGGCGTCCCCGTGGGAGACGGCGAGGTAGGCCTTCATGGTGCCGATGGTAACGGCCCACCTATTGAAGATGTGCGATCCCGCATCCCGCCTGCCGACCGCGCACCACGGGATGCTTCAGGCGGGATACCC
>JALLPA010000479.1:0-18958 GCA_036939895.1 Thalassiosira exigua
AAACCTAACAATATTTAGAAGTATAAGCATTTGCTAGATTTTTGAATTTGGGGCCGAAACCATGTTCTACGGGTGCTGCAATGTAGCTATCGGATAGGCACTCTATAGAGTACCTGTGGTCTGACTTAGAAGGAGATAAAACAAGCACTTTTCACGCACAAGGCGGCCCGCGGCTTCCAGGCCACGGGCGCGAAAAATCGGGCGCTCAAATCTCGAAGCTTCTCGAAGACGTAAACTTCCTCAAAGACGCCAAGAGCGCCTAGGACGAAAAGGACAGCACGCTGACCGACGGGGCGATGCCGGCACGGCTCGCATTTTGGGCATTGCTCCCCGGCGAGGACCAGTAGACGGATGCAGTTGACACATCCGCCGCACCCGGACTGAATTCGGCGGAGACTACGCCGGATAGGGTCTGGACCTCTCCGGAGTCCAAATCGTTTCCTCGGACGGACACTCGGACCATGCCGGAGTCCTCCGAGAGCGCGACTCGACCGGCGAGCGAAAACTCGGGCTTCGAGATGACTTGGCTCGCGAGTCGTTGCAACGTCGAAGATGGACTATTTCCGTTCTCTGCCGAATTTTCGACGAGGTCTTCGAGGTTCCGCCTCCGAAGATCGTTCCGAGCCTCCGTGGCTCGCAGCCGCGCGTACTTCTTCTCGACGTCGACGAGGTGTTCCAGTCGAGCTTTCTTCTTCATCCTGCGAGCGCGAAGTCGGGAGCATGAAGGAGCTATGAGTGGTCATGGTTATAATATGGTGGCTCTGCGGTCAAAATAGTGCTGCTCACCTGGTGCACCTGGCGTGCTCTCGGTTGCGAGTCCTTGTCAGTTCGAGCCTCTCTCTATCGTTGAGATTGTCGCGCTTCTTCCCTCGCTGAGGCTTGGACTGGAGGGCGTCCTTGATCTTGTTGGTCCTCACTTCGCCTGCCATGCCAAATCCGTGGGCGACGCCCGAAGTCGCCGGACGCGCGGAGAGAGGGTTTGGAACCGTGGTCGCGACCGGGTTCGCGACTGGACCCGCGGCGGGCAGGGGAGCGAGGACGCTTCGCGCTCTTCGCGCGGGCGCGCAGTCGCCCTCGATGAGGTGGGGCACCGTCGGATCGAGGGGGTTCGGGACCGGCACGGCGAGATGAACGCGAGCGCGAGGACGCTTCGCGGGCCGGCCTTCCCGAAACTGGAGCAGGGCCTCGAGGGCGTCGAGGGAGGTGGCCATGGTTTTTCAGCGAGATAGGTTCGTAGGTGTGCGAGACCGACGGCGGCGGCTTGTGAAATAATATGAGTGGGCCTTTAATAATGCTAATAGGTAATGCTAATGAAGGTGAGTGGACAAGCAAGCAACGTTCGGCGTCGGCGTGCGCGCTGCTCATCTCACTTGATTAACCCCCGCGTATGGTATCTAGGTGTCATTGCTCGCTCGCATTCAGCGTGAGTGACGACATCGAACTCTTTCCAGCTGCCGTCGCCTGCCGTGCCGGCCGTGCGGCATCGTCGACAGGCGGCGGGCCCAGGGGCTGATCGGCCCCTGGGCGGGCCGGTCGTCGGCGGCGGCGAAGGCTGACGATGACGACAACTTCGTGTGGCGGGGGTCGCGGGCCGGCCGGCCACCCGGCGGGCGGCAGCGGAGGCGAAGAATGAAAACCGAAGACGAAAAAGGACGAGAGTGACGCGCGTTTATTTTGTGTGTGGGTACGACAGAGAGTGGTGGGTGACGCGCGCGGCAATATTATTTTCAACCACCACCTGGAAGCGCGCGGCCGGCTGGAACCTCCGCAAAAAACGCCACGGCACACGCACGCGTTCGTTTGTGCGCGGAGAGGCTATGAGAAATGTAGAATGTACCCATCGTACTCTATCTCTTGGCTCTTGGGACTTGGGAATCATTCTCCTATTCAAAATATCTCGAAGAAGTTATTTACAAAAAACTATTTTTTTCAATTTCTCCTAAGAAGGCGCCAGAATTTTTTTAAAGAAATTATTTTAAAGAGCTATTTTCTTAAATTACATACTCTACGCGACTACGCATCCACAATGATGTACCGTACAGTACCTAGCTAGAGGTACGACCTACGAACTATGGTATGATAAGTACGAATGTCGAACGAAGATCCCGCCGACGAACCCGAGTTCAAGTACGTCTGTCATTTTTCAATACTTCGTTTGTAGGAATTGGTATGTATCCCGGCTTGGTGCATTTGCCCGTGGTGATGCCGATAGTGCAGGCTGGATCGATGATGGCACTGAAGGTCTTGATCGTGTAGGCCTTGCCATTGTCGTCGTTGACCTTGCCTATGACGTCCTTCACCAACGTCCTCGGGCCGTGCGTGGTCACGACGTCTCTCCAGGCGTCGCGGACCGGCTTGCAGACGTACGTGAGCTCGCCGACCGCGGGTGTCCTTCCGCCGCCGCCGCCGCCGCCACCGCCGCCGCCGCCGCCCCCTCGTCCTCCCCCTCCACCCCCGGCAGGGGGGGGGGACTCAGTGCGTTGGCGCTTGGCGGGACGTGTCAGTTGCCACGGCAAACCGAGGCTCGGCGTGAAGCGCGTACGGCCTATATCGCCAAGGACTCCGTCCAGGCCCGAGATAGGGGTACCTATCTTCTGGCGGAAGAAAGCACGTGAGTCGCAAAAGATCGCCCAGTAAAGTTCGTGCACAATATCGTCAAACGTGTTTTCCGTCTTCTTCTCGTCCAGGATGGTCTCGATCCGGCGGACCTTTTCGATGTGGTCGCTGTTGTAGAGGCCAGCCGCGTGCGACTGCACGATGTATTCGTTGATCAGATCGAGTAGGTCCGGGATCTTGTCGGGCGAATCCCGCGGCCTCCCGGCCAGCGTAGCGTGATGCTCCGGGAGAGTGGAGGTCGCGGCCAAGATGAAGAGGTCATTATTGTGGGCCGTCGTTCCTTGGTTCGACGGCAACATGAACACCCAGAGGGCGCAGATGGAGAAGCCCTTGTGGCACCACTCCCAGCTCGTGTCGAGCGTCCCGCCCCATTCCAACACCTTGATGCCGTCGGTGAAGAAGTAGGGGCGATACCTCGTGATCCGCGTCGGGCGTCCGAGGGTCTTGGCGCTCGCGGCCACGAGCCGGTTCCACATCTCGTTCATGGCGCCGTGGTTCGCTGCGGTCTTGCTCCACTCCTTCGCGAACTCGGGCGCTCGCGCGTCGTCCTGCTCCATCTCGGGGTCGAGCTTCGCGTAGCCTTTGTACGCGGTCCACTCATGCTCGTTCATGTCGCGTCCGCTGCGCTTCCGCCGCTCCCTCGATTGGAACTCGTCGCGAACGATGTCCCGCGTCTGGTCCGTCGACAGGCCTGCGGCCTGCTGTGCGGGAACGGGAGGGGGGGGAGGAGGAGGGGGGGGGAATGATGGCGCGCAGCCGGGCTTCCGCTGCGGCCCACAGCTGCGGGTTGTGTGAGGAGACAACCGTCCACGGCCGCGTCATACGACTGCGGCCGTCGGTGCTTCTGTGACAAGCCGAGCGCAGCCAACTGAGGACGGGATCGAGGAGACCAAGCGGCAAGTGGCCCCGCAGCTGTCTCAAACGCGTCAGCGCCTCATAGGGGTGCGGCGCATCCCAGAAGATGTGCACCATCGCGTTCGGAAGCGGGAGGAACGTCGTCGTCGTGATCGTGTCCGCTCCGGCCGTGCCGGCGGGGACGTCCGGAACCAGGTCCCGTCGCTGCCCGAACCAAGTATCGAGCAACGCCTCGGGCACGACCTCATGCTCATGAGCACCGCCAAGGTCCGTGAGCGCGCGAGGTGAGGCGTTGACGAGCGAGGCGACGAGCGGCAGCGAGCCGTCTCCCCGAAATGCCAACACGGCGGGGTCCGTTTGCCGCGAGGTTCCCGACGTGTCCGCCGCCCGAAACATCCCAAAGATCGTCTCTACACGATCATCCATCTCGTTCATCGACAAGAAAACATAGGGGGCGAAGCTCCCCGTAACCTCGTCCAAAAACGAAGCGTGATCGAAGTTCGCGGCCGGGGTGGCCGACGAATACCGGTGCAAAAACTCCTGCGTTGCTCCCAAGACATCGCTCGGCCCCGCGGCCCAGCACGCTCGCCCGAGAGGCCCGCAACTAGGATGGGGCGGGGGAATCCCCACCCCCGCGTGTTGGTTCGGCACCGTCCCGGGCATCTGGCCGTGCGCGCCGGGCATGGCCTGGAAGCCCAGGCCCACTCCATGTGCGTGCTGCCAGTTGGGAGGCACCGCCCCAAGTCCAGCCGCTCCGGGGCCCGCTGCACCCGCGCCGGGTCCAAAGCCGCCCCCGCCCGGGGGGACCGCCCCGAAGCCGGCCGCGCCGAAGCCGGCGCCGCCCGGGGGCACCGCCCCGAACCCGGCCGCGCCGAAGCCGCCGCCGCCCGGGGGCGCCGCCCCGAAGCCGGCCGCGCCGAGGCCGCCGCCGCCCGGAGGCGCCGCCCCGAAGCCGGCCGCGCCGAGGCCGCCGCCGCCCGGAGGCATCGCGCCAAAGCCGGCCGCTCCGAGGCCGCCGCCGCCCGGGGGCCCCGCCCCGAAGCGCGCCGCCCCGAATCCGGCCGCGCCGAAGCCGCCGCCGCCCGCACCAGGGCCCCAGAAATTCCCGCCGCCGCCCGGAGGGCCGCCGCCCTGCACGGGGGGCCCTCCTTGCGCGGCGTACGCCGCCCAGAACCCTCCCCCAACGCCCGGAGGGTGGAACGCGCCGCCTGCTGCGCCCGCCGGCGCGCCCGCCGCCCAGCCGCCGCCCACGTTCCCCGCGTTAGCGCCGCCGCCGCCGGCGGCGCCGCCGGGGAAAGGATTGGGTTGGCCTTGGCCGAAGCCGAAGCCGTTCGGGGGATTCCAGGCGGCCATCGTCGAAAAGAAGGAGATCCGAAGCTACGTCTTCCCTAGCGAAGAGATCGGAAGAATGGCACGAGACTGGCGGCCCGAGGACCGCGCTCAAAGTCTCGTCGCCGAGTCTGCAGGGCTGACCCCGAGAGGGATCACGTGTGGTGGAGAGGGCACTCGCAAGCGAGTGGCCAGGAGGGGGGCAACGGTCTGTCCCTCGCTCCCAGCCGAACACGGACAGTCAAAGCTCGGTCAATCAAAGCAAATTGTAACAGTCCCACAACAACTTCAACTGCAACTTCTTTGTCACCACGTGAGATTGCCTGCGCTGACACGTGAAAGACACGAAAGGTCACAGAGCGAGCCAGAAAGAGCACCAAAGCATCAAATCAAGATCAAAACCAGATGAAATCGGTGGGCCCCAGCATCTTCAGCCATCCAAATCATCGATGCGATTTTCATGGACGGAGGAGAGAAGCGGCCGAGAAGAAAGGGCGGCGGGCGGCGCGGGCGGGGACGCCGGCGCGGAGAGGGCGGAGGCAAAGAGGAGAGGTGGCGCGCGAATGATGCACTTCCCATTCGATCCGAACCGAGCATATTATCTCTCGAGAGGTATCTCCAGTAGTAGAGGTATCGTACCTGGTACGAATTGTAGGCATCATCCCGCCTGTCAATGTCAAATCATGAAGTGGTAGATAGCAACCAGCTGCGACCAGTCTCCGCCGGTGCCAGTGCTCTCTAGGTACTTCTTCTAGAGCCTGTGGATCGAACCCGACGGATGGACCTGCGGTTCTCACGCTTGCACACTATTTCTGAGTTCTGAATTTGTCTGAATCAAACACACTGTCCTTTACCATGGCGGCGATCTTCCCATTCGATACCGTCACCACAAGGCCAGCAAGGTCATCTGACGCCGATGAGATCCGCAGCAGGTTGCTCTACAAACTGGGTTTCCCTCACGCGCCGATGCATCTCGAGGTCCGCCGACGGCAGCGTCGGTCGCCCCGTCTGCTGTCTGAGCGAGGCGGGGGGTCAGTACCGGGGCGCTCCGCCCGCTACTTCGTCCCGCTCAAGTCCGGAAAAGATTTGTCGAGCATCGAAGACGAAGGCTCCGAAGCCGGTCCGCACAAACCGTCGTCGTCGCCCACCGTCTCTCCCGCGAGCATCCTCCAGCTCGAGATCGGATCCCGCGGGCGATCGTCCCTCGTCCGATTCGACCCGTCGGTGGCCGTCGTGACGGTCCCCTCGTACCCTCCGAGCACGCGCTCCCGACTTTACATCCCGAAGGAGGAGCTATTGCACGTCGCGGCGCGGAACACGCGAGAGTTCGTTTACGAGGGATGGGACTGGAGGAACGCCGTCGAGGAGGACGGGATGTACACCAAGGCGAGCGGGGAATGCGTCGAGTACGTCCACCCTGCCCACGTGACCCGCAGCCAAGCCAATCCTTACCTGTAATCAGTAGCAATGAGCAATTGGCAACAGATATGCCTATTTTCCCATTCTCTTCTTGTGCGCTTAGTTACTCACGTTCACATAAGGAGATGCTAATTGGGGTCAAATGACAATGTGATTCAAGATGCTGCTAGGGAAAGCATGACTCTAATCAATGCACAAGAGAGGACGAGACAAAAAAATGATGAAGATTTGCAGCAGCAGACAACAGCCAGTTCTAACTGGATTGAATTGATACCTAGTCGGTACCATATGGGATGAAGGATGAATAGCTTGGACTTAGTTTCCACACCTGCCAAGCTCCTGAGTCTCTCCTCTAAAGCCTACGTTAAATAATATGTCTCCTCTTGTTGGTGAATGCTGAGAGTCTTGGTTTGTCTCTCCATGCAAGTTAATCAAAAGAGAAGCTCTAGCGATTCTCAGCTGACAGATCCTATTGATCGCAACTGCGCTAAAGGCAGGATAGATTCTTGATTATTTCACTAATTGTTGGAATTCAGAAGTTAAGGTGAACATAATATCCTTTTATTGGCCAACCCAGGACCAAGACCATGAGGGAGACCCTAAAAAANTGATTATTTCACTAATTGTTGGAATTCAGAAGTTAAGGTGAACATAATATCCTTTTATTGGCCAACCCAGGACCAAGACCATGAGGGAGACCCTAAAAAAGAAAGGCCATGGTTCATCCGTGTCACCAAGTCAACAAGCCATAGACTGGGTCATAACTCTGGCTGACATTGCATGGGGTCTATGCACATTTCAGCTTGAAGATAAGGCAAGTTGATCTTGGCAACTACCACAATCGCCCAGGACATGCACAAATATTTCATGGCAGATGGATTGGAGGCAATTTTTAGATGGACTAATCAGTTAGATCCTTGATAAAACAGAAGTTGTCATCAAAAGGTTCTTTATTGAGACGTTTTTTTTAACTGAACCAGTCTCTATGTAACGCGGACACTTTCGTCACAGCTTTGTTGTTAGCAAAATAGTATTGCACTCCGGTGGTCTATATTTGCGAGTGGATTGCACCCTCTAGAACTTCCCGGATCGAAAAAGTATCAACGTTTCCCTCACTTTTGCCATGCAATCCATTTGTTAGAGGAGGGCATTAATGCTCGAATCTCTCTTGAGATGAATTGTTTTTTGATCCTAGGTAGGTAGGTACTATCACCCGCCATCCGCCGCACACCACACAAAGATGTGATGCGTGACAAGGGACGGCACATGAGAGCACACACAACAGCAACCAAAATATCACCGGCGGCTGCGACGGCAGCTATTTTGTGCAACACACTTCACTGGCCGATGAAACAGCCGTGTCCTGAAGCAAATCACTCAACGGTGTGTAAGTAAATAGAAAACTAATGATTCAAGTTAACAGGTGACACCGCGAAGCTATGAAGTATTAATTTAGTTAGTCTCTACGGTATTTTTCGCTCGGCGTGGAAGGATTCCTCTGTTAAGGCCAGCAGCTGCCATGGTCTTTGGCAGGTGGCAATTTTTTAGTTGCAATTTTCCTAGCTGCATTTTGTTTTATGGGTGGTTGAGGTGGAACATAACGCCATGCAGATAGTTTCGGGGGAACTATTACGGACCTCCTAGAAAAGCGATTCATTACTCAGCGTTTTCATAGTACACTACTGTTGCCGTTACGACCTCCGAAGTGACGAGAACCTGGGGGTGCCATGGTTAGATAGTGGGTGAGTACAATCCGTAATTACTTACCCCTCTCTCTGATCTACCTACATATGGTTAAAATTCACTCAAAGAAAAAATCTCCTGAAAATATGACTCAATTTCGTGATGAGTAGATACTTGTATTAATTCAGATGCATAGACAGAGTGTCAAGAAAATCTTAGCCAAAATGTCTGATGATGTGCAAGATCCGGGACTTACATACAATAGAAAAAATAGCTTTTGACACCTTTTGGGGCCCGATTTAGACATATTTTGCCGATCTTGCATGGCAAATGAGCGATCCACATAGGTCGATTAACGAAACTCGAGATTAAAGCCTAAAAGTCAAGTGAACAAACTATCTTACACGTGTCTTGGTTTCCCCCAAAGTCCATTCTTTGTTTCCGCATGGCTCAATGAAGTCGGCCATTCTTCAAGATCTTTTTACCGAAAAACTGACGAACCAGCTTTCGGTTTTTTGCCGTCAAAACACTAACAACTCCTGTGTTAGATTGATTTACACATTTTTGGATCGTTTGGATTCAAGCATGTTCAGAATTTGCATTCAATCAGAACATGCACTGACCAGCCTTCCATGGGAGGCAAGAAACGGGCTGGGAACCAAAACAATTAACCAGAGGCATCAGAACACAACACACGATCCCCATTCCACTATCAATTACAATCGCTGCCGGCGTCGCCGGCGTCATCATTGACGCCCTAGTCCTTGTTGTCCCCACCCTTGCTCTCAACCTCGCTGTTTCTGCCCCTCAACTGTAAGTCCTCTTTGTTGCTTGGCACGCTCTCATTGCTGTCGAACGAGTCAACATCTTTGTTTTCATTGCTGCTCTTGGGCTGACGTGTGGCGAGGTGTTTTTGTTTGTTTGTTTGAAGTGCCTGATCAGGTCAACCTTCTGGTCGAGAGGGGATTGTTACTCTTCTGCTTCTTTAGCCGGCAGAAGTCTTTCAGCCGCAAGACCTTCAAGTCCTTGGGCTTGAACTTTCGTTTGATTGCGATGATTGCCTTGATCAATGTGACCCGGCGCTGTAGCTCGATGAGTCTTCTCTTCTTCTTGCGGGCGATTCTCAACACGTTCTCCAGTCGGTGCTACTTTAGAGAGACCTTATTAGTGTAGAAGCTAATCCGATTTAATACTAATGTATGTCTGAATTATCTCAGGACTTGCAACCTTTTAGCACACTCGTGATTTCTGAGACTTGCAACCCGTAGTTTGTAGTTTCAAGGATTGCAACCTACATTTTAGTAGTTTTGACTCAGGAGAACTCTCAACCCAGTATTTTACTGGACTTGTAAGCGTCTAAACCCCTGTATTCCCTTGGGAAATGGCGCTTTTGCATCTCCTAGCTTTCTATTTCGTAGTGATTCAGATGGTCTAAATTGTTGCGAATAATCACCAAATAGTAACAGCAAAGCTAGTAGGAGAAGACACATCTCAACCTTGATCTTTCGTAGAGTTGAATGAAGTTTACTTGTTGTACCTTGTAAAATGACTTGTCGATGGAGATGGATTGCAAATTATAAGATGTTATGATTTGGACTTGTGCCGCAGTGTTTGCACATGCACGCAATGTGATCTTTATGACTTTAGAACATGTCTTCTTTGAATTTTCTTCAAGTTTTGATGACCTCAAAGATTTGCAAGATTCAATGACTGCATTCACATTTTTACATCGTGCCATGATCGTAACTAGTTTCACTTATTTTCCTTTGTAGCTAGTGCCACATCCCCAAATGAACTCTGATTTGGCGATTCAGAACTCTCTGAAGACTTCTAAACTTTCAGCTAGCATACCTTTTGACACACTTCTGTCATTTCCTTCTTTATTGCCAACAATATTTCTCGTACAAGCAGTTTCAATGTACCTTCTTGCTCATTCCCTCATTCAGTGCATTCCAGTGCTCTTTCATCTGATTCAGGGGAATCTCACCCCAATGCACGTAACTGTACATCATCGTGTCATAGTGTTCATAGAAACATCGTAATTGATGACACATCCCTAAAGAGATATATCATCGTAGCTCTCACCAGACTCACGTTCACTGTCACTCAGACAGTATTACATCGTTTTTTTCTAAGTTTCATGATCGCTATTTTCACTATTCCATCTCGCTGAGATTCGATTGCGTTCAATTCAATTGTAAATCGTATGCCTTTCCTGTTTGCAGAACCAGCATTTTCCACTCTGTAACTCAGATTTCCAAGATATGGGAACTTTCTGTTCTGGATAATTGGCACCTTTGTGACCGTATTTGCCTTAATTGTGACAGTTGCTCTTGAAACTCTTAATAATTTGAGCCAGAGCCTTTTTGACAGGGTCCGAATATTCAATCTTGGGTTTTATGCTTTCCTGACGATGGTTCTTGATTTGCTGATACCTCAGACACAACTTTCTCGGATCTTTTCAGGTGTGAGCTTTTTATCCCCAGTAGCATCTAGAAAATCTTCAAAATTATTGGTGACGACATCATATTCCTCAGGAAGATTGTTCAAAATATGGCTAATGAAATCTTCCTTGGAATTGATGACTCGAGATCATTTTTTTCAATCTCCACACAAATCCCTTTCAGATAGCCAATCCAATCTTCGGGGTTGTCATTGAATGATTTGAACTGACGGTTTTCAAATTCCCTTTCCAGCTTGAGTGAGTAGCATAGGAGTTGATTTGGTCTTGTATAGGTTGATCAGACGATTCCATGCGAGCTTGCAATTTTCCTCAGGGTAGTTTGTTGACACGCAATTCTTGACCAAACGAAAAGCTACCTTGCCACGATTCGTGCTAGTTTCATTCCAAGCACAATATCCACATAAACTTGTCGATCCAGCTCAGATAGCTTCAAAATGGCCTTGTCCGTGTCATCTTTGGTCGATTGGACTCGATTTGCTCGATTTTTCTGGCTTGTGGTACTTGGTCGACTCCCGGCTTATTGTTTTGGCACAGAAGTAATTTGTAGTAACCGCAATTCCTTGCCTCTGCTACTTGCTTGACTTGTCATGCGTCAAAATTGGCCGTATTTCCAGAAAATTCAATAACTCGAATGGCCTTATCTTCTGCCATGATTCCGTCATCAAAAGAATGCCCTAGAACTTGATTTCGTAGTTTTCAGGATTTGCAACCTTTGCATCATATTTCGGAAGGACTTGCAACCTTCTACTTTAGGAATTTTAACCTTGTTTTGTTCAGGACTTGCAACCTTTCTCTTCAAGGGTTTTTAACCTCGTAATTTTATCTCAGGACTTGCAATGTGGAGGGAGGGGACTATTACTAAGCTCGACTACACATCCTTTCACAACAATGCGTTCTTCTATCTTCAGCGCCATCAGGATGGTGCCCCCTCGATGACAGCCAGCTAAGCCTCCACCTCACCTGACTTATCTGTGCCCTTAACATATTCTTGATTATTTCACTAATTGTTGGAATTCAGAAGTTAAGGTGAACATAATATCCTTTATTGGCCAACCCAGGACCAAGACCATGAGGGAGACCCTAAAAAAGAAAGGAAATGGTTCATCCGTGGTGTCACCAAGTCAACAAGCCATAGACTGGGTCATAACTCTGGCTGACATTGCTTGGGGTCTATGTACATTTCAGCTTGAAGACGAGGCAAGTTAATCTTGGTAATTACCACAATCGTCCAGGACATGCACAAATATTTCATGGCAGATGGATTGCTTCGTTCCGTACTAGGGGAAACCGGCTCCTCCCCCTCCTTCCTACGTCTACGTGGATTCCGGGGGGTGGCGGCCTGCCCGGCGCCTAGCGAGCGCCCGGGAGCTCCGGCGGCTGTCGGCATTGCCATTTGTTGTTGTGTACGCGTGCCACTTGCATGCTCGACCCGCGCGGGGCGCCCCCTCGGCCAGGGGGTAGCCGGACCTTTTCCATCGCAACATGGAACATTCTGAGCGGTCGGAATGGAGGATTGGAAGCTACGGCGAAGTTGATGGCCTCAATGGGGGCCGGCTTTGCAATTTTCCAAGAGGCGAAGGTGACGACGGGTGCTTACACTCGCTTTTCGAGAGGGATGAAGGTGCTCTGTTAGGTTGCGCCGAGTCCGCAGCAGAATGGGTGGTGGTGGTGATGTGAAATGCCTAGGACCCATTTCTTGAGGTGAAAGTGGTGAGATTTTGGACCCTCCACGTCCTGACAGCACAGTTGGTGACGGGGAGGAGGGAGGCGGGGGAGATATATAGTCGTGGGCCGTGACATCGTCCTAAGCGACACTGAGACAATGAACCATGTTCGGGCGGCATGGGCGGACTATGCCCCTTGGGGTGCAAGCCCTTGCTGCTGGGCGACCTTAACGTCAACCTACAGAACCGAGTTGCGATACGGTAGACAAAATCAACCTAGTCAATCTGAGTCGACATTTTGTTCAGAGGCGGGGAAAATGGCGGCGAGCGAAGCGTTGGTCGTGGCGGCAACGCCGTCTAGGAAGATGGATATTCGACCCTGGACTACATCACGGGGCGTCAAGGGGACGTGCGGCATTTCAGTTGGGTGGGGACTCGTACCACCAAGCTGGGCCTCAAGAGGAGCTGGAAATGGCATTCAAGGAGCTCAAGGCAGCCTGTGAGCCGCCGCCACCCTGGAAGAGGAAGGAGAACGTGTGGATCTCCAACGGAACATGAGCGCTTGTAGATTGCCGCGCAGGTCTCCGTCAGACTTAGAACAAGTTTTTCTCTAGTTAGGTGGACCTCATTTTCTAGGTTTAGGTTTGTGACTAGGTCACCTGTATTTTAAAAACCTAGGAACTAGAATCTAGTTGGTGACCTAGAACTAGCAAACCTAGTTTTAGCCATAGTGACCTAGGCCAAAACCTAGTTTCTGTGCGCAAGTGACCTAGCCAAGCTAGGTTGAGTAAAAAAACACCTACCACAATCGTGCCCCAATCACGAAGCTTAGAATTTTCCTGCCATGAGCGAAAACAGTCTTAAGATAAAGGGAAAACCCATCCATCCCCGGAGGTTCCTTCCTGTGCCACACGATGTTGTGCCACATTCGCGCCACGCATCGCATTGGCAACGGCAAGACCGCATGACTAATCTTCTGTGACCGGACTCACGTGACTCACCTTCCGTGAATTTTTGGGACCCATGGAGCCTTCCGGATCCAGGAAACTTGCATGAAACTCCGGCGCACGCAAAAAAAGCAACGGTATTTTACTGCGAGTGCGAGTGCGACAATGCCATTTTATTTTTGATGCAACACCATCCGCTGCCGCCGCCTCCCTCCCCCCTCGCCTTTGCTCTCCGGCCCAGTAGAAGCCTGGGTTGCCTCCGGCTGCCACCCCTCCGGGCGCCCATCTCCGCCCTGTGCCGGGCCGGCCCGTTCGCCGCCGTGCTGTCCAGCATGGTGCCCTGCTCTCCGCCAGGTAGAAGCCTAGTCTGCCTCTGGCTCCCGCCCCTACGGGTGCCACCGTCTCCACCAAGCTGGCCGCGACGTGCCGTCTCGGTCGAAGACCATGAGTCCAAAGCCAGTCAACACACTGAGTCTAAAGCCGGTCAATCCAACCTGATCGATCCGTCCAGCAGAACGGGACTGTTTGTCATTTTTCATTTTTCATATTTATCGATTGTAATTGAGCCTAACATTTTCATTTACAGTTGCCCCTGTAGGCAAAAAGAAGGGGGGGGGGTGTGAAAAGAAGGGGGGGGTGTTGGCCTGCAGGAGGCAGAGCGGATGGGGGTAGGGGCAGGAGGAGCAGGGGGCGGTGAGTTAATTTATTGGTGAGTTATTTTATTCATTCCTATTTCAAGCAGTGTTTTTCTGTCCTTATTATGTCATTCTCTTTTTGTTTCTATCACCTTAATTCGTCCAACGAAGCCGAAGACCAGCACCTCACGGTCGTTGGTATGGCTCTTGCTCTTCATCTCATTAGACGCAATCTCCGTCGATGTAGCTCGTAAGGAGATGTGATTGGTAACATATAACTACAGCACCATTAACTCGTTAGGGGTCCAGACCCATCTCGTCATCGGGCAAGCTTGCGTGCACGCATTGTCAGGATGGATACATATGTGAAAGATGGAGTGCACCCAGTAGAGTGTTCCCCACGCAGGTTTCCCCACGTGGGGCGGTCCAAGAGGCTCTGCCAAGCCCTGGACTGCAATACGACCAGACACAGCCGTCCAAACTTGCAAGCGAATGAGGCACCTGACTGAGACGTCAGTCGGATGTTGAATGCACAAAACCCAGGGACGGGTGGGTGAAAAAAAGAGCAAGGTGCGGTGGCCTCGGTCATGCATCGGCCTAGCGCCCGAACACGGCGGCGGCACCTTGCGTCACCATGATTTGGGCTGCGCTGAAATCGGAGGTTGTGAGCACAATCGAGTCTCAAATCTCTCCCGTGTGCAGCCCGAATCATCTCGCGCATATCTTACGTCCAAGTTCAAGTCTTGTCTAACTTGTATAAGCTCTAACGAAGCTTGTATACCTTGGATCCGACAGAAAGTTTGGAAAGCTTGATGTGGCTTCTGAGCGGGAGGCCTGGTTTTTTTACTGCAGAATTCCAGCCTCCTTTTATTCATCCCTCGGTTCGTACCAGCTTCACTTGATAGTACGGGGAGGGGTTGCCCTTCACGGCTGCTGATGGCTGCCGTCCGTGGAGCACGAGGTGGTTGGTGCCTCTGCGACACTGCTACTGGGCCGCTGCTGACCTTTACCGTTGCCCTCCCTGATGTCGGTGCCTCCGCGCCGCTGGTAAGTTTATTTTTTGTTATTTTTGTTCATTATTGATTGATGCAGTAGTTTCCGACTCACTGTTCCTCATTGCAGGCACGACAACGAGCGCGGAGTCTGGATTTGCCTTCAACACCCTGTCCACAACTTGTGCCTGCTGCACCCCGTCCACAACTTGTGCCTGTCGTACCCTGAGTCGCGTGTCACACGTTGAAGGCAGGAGGGGGGAGAGGGAAGGGGGTAGATGTGGGCACGCAGAGGGGGGAGATTGAGTGGACAGAGAAAGAAGAGGGGTAAGGGAGAGAGGAAGGGAAAGGCACGCAGGGGAGGGAGGCCTTGACCACCAGGAGGGAGGCCTTGATTGCTACGACCTCGGGCTTTTTCTTTTCCTCCATGCCTCCTGCCGAAAATAAATTGCAGAATAATAAAAATAAATTGCATAGTTTTCATTATTATCCCCCCTATCCAACTTTGTTGATCTATGTTTGACAACAAAAAGTAAGCAGCCTCTTTGCAGTACAAATATTTTTCAGCAATGTCCTGGAGCCAATGCTCTTGTGTTTATTGCCGACCTGTAATAATTTTTGGTTGTGGATAATTATCATGCTTGAGCTGAGGAACTCCATTCATTAGATATTTGTTCAAGTTCTATATTTTAAATCTTATGCTTTCCAAGCTTTTCATCAGACTATGGTGACTGCTTCTGGTCATCTCCTCCCTAAAATATACCTATTCCCCTTATACACCTCAAGGATCTATGATGCAGCACCTCCTCATAGTAACAGAAAAGGTAAGTGGCAGACAATATTACAAAATTATTGCTATACTAGCCCTCTCATTTGAATCTATTTATTGATCACCATTTTTTGTCACAGTCTAATAATAGAGCAGATTAGAAAAGAATTGTTCTAACAGTACTCTCATTTTGAATCTAATAAATAATCCACATCTTTGGAATATCAGGTGCAATATTTAACTATTTTATCATCTACACTTTCAATGTATTTATTGATCAACATTATGCGTCACAATTACACTAGTCCCCTCATTTATATAGTTATTGATCACAAAATCTCCTCACAAGTTATTCATCACAAACACTCCTCACAATCTATTATCGAAGGTAATTGTCAGATATTTTATCTTCAATATTTCCTTCTAATTTAATTCCAAGATATTACATACATTATTGAGTCTCCCCCACAACTCCACTGCTTGCATGTTCACTTAAAAAAACACAGTGATTGGGGGATCTATTTTCTTGTACAATCGCAACCCATTTAGGCAAAGGGGTCAACACAGAAACCTGGACTTCATGATCTACGCAATCGTTGCATTCCCGTCCATCATCTCTGCCGCAATCATTGTCGATCGGAGGTTCAAAGGGAGGGTCAATCCTGGACTTCATTGATGCTTTTGTGGTGCGTGGCAAATATTTACCTACTATCATAAGTACCTATCTAGAGAGAAGGTGAATCAATCGTTGGTCCAATACCTAAATGTCTAAATTAGATATAAAGAAAAAACACTGATACTGATTCCCAAATCAAATCTAGCAGGAGCCGTTGTAGGCTAGGGGGAGGTGAAACATCATGATCTAACTCATCGTCTTAGTGTAAAACTTATTATGGCCTCGTGGTCGCCTCCACGAGGCATCTCTCTTCTCTCCCTTGTGCATCGTGATGTCAGGGGCTCATCTTCCAAAGATACCGCTGTAGGAACTAGTATGTCTCCTACACACTTCTACGTGTATGTTCTGTTCAAGCTCTGTCTGAGCTTCGTTGTACCGTCATACTTCATTTGGTCCACGCGATGTGAATGTGGCTGTAGTTCGCTATCATCTAGACTTCAGGCTCTTTGCATCGTCAAACCTGCTCATTCAAATCATCCTTCAAGTCAAACTATCTGCTGCTGGTTGCTCGTTGTTCTAGCCCCGCGGATGTTCAGCTTTCGTTGTCATAAATCTGCTGCTTCGGGCCATACCCATTTCTCCTGCATTCAAACCGGATTAAGCTACGTATCTATACCTCACATTCGTTACACATTGTGTGAGAACCTGAGTCCCCGTTGGAAATGTCCCCGTTAGCTCCCAGCTGCTCTTGGAACCACTTGGAACTTGGTAGTTACAAGGCTCCTCCTCGACGTTGTAGCTCTAAGACCTGCTCTTGACGTCGGCTTGTCTAGCTGAACTGTCTGTCTCATTGTAGATTGGTGGGACAAGATGTCAGCTCTATCCATCCAAAAGTATCCATTTTGAAGTGTGGCTAGGTGGCTACGCCGTGCCTTGGCCGTATCTGAGGCTCCTCCTTGCCTCTCTGTCTCGTCTCAAAGTGACTTGATTGCCGTAATCATGGCCCGACCTGGCCTTTTTTGTCACCATAGGGCTGATGTCTCGTCAGTGGTGGCATTCGTCGGAGTGACTTTCACACTCTGCTTCTTGCTTCAAAATCTCTCCTTCGTCATAGATGTGTGTGGCGGTAGCGCGGCCCTTTTCATTTCCAGCCAGCCTGGGTCCCCGTTGGCTTGGCATCCTAGAATCGAGCTGGCATCATCCAGCTCCCTTGAGTCTCGCCTTTGCTCTGTCCACGTGGGCATTCCCTCTAGCCCATTCATTAGATCTGGTTTGCTTCCAATCAGTGACCAACTCTCTCCACAACTGTCTGGCTGACGCGTGCATTGTACTAGCTGGAACTCCCCTGTGTCCACCTCTCATCTCCAGCATTCCTGTGCGGGATCGGTATCGCTCATCCAACATTTCCTTGGTTGGCACCTCACGTGCCCTTCTTGATGCAAACTTCTCATCCTTGCTTCAAGCCTCTCGCACACAGGCCTTTTCTCCTCTCGCCCGGTGCAAACTCCAGGAGCCTGTTCGACGCTTGTCTATTCCATCTCTTGCGTCGCTCAACCTTAGCGCGAGCTTGCATTGCCCGACATGTGTCGCTCGGCGTCCGTTGGTGCTCGTCCTTTATAGTCCATCACGCGCTCGCCACGTGCTCAGCCCACTCGTGTCCACCTGGCGAGGTGCGGCTTGCCCCAGCTCTTTAGGTACTCCTTCTTTGGTGGCTCGACATGCCACTCTTCGGCCCTCACTTGGCATGACGACTCCGCGATGTCGGCCTTGTTGGCTCGATTCCTCCGGTGCCAGCTCTTCGCGGTGGCCGACGTCCAAGTCCTTCATGTGCATCTGTGGTTCTGTGGCGTGCAGTGCAGCCTCTTGTCCTTCGAGGTCTTGCTTTGCCTTGGTGGGTTGATGCTCTATCTCGACCCGCTCTGTCTCGGCTCGTATCAGGCTCTTGTCACTGTGGCCTGTTGTGTTGTTGGCGTGGTCAATGTCATTATCCTTCTTGTTTCTCATGCTCACGCAGTGCTGCGGCCGCGCTTCATCTCATGTCTTTGCTTTGGCCTTTGCTAATTGCCCCCGTGAATCGTGGTCGCTGTGCAGAGCGATATCCCATGCGATCCACTGCTCCATCATCGTGGGCCTAGCCATCTGTTGTCATCGCGCCGTAAGTGGCTCAGCACATCAATCATGCTTCTCGCCCCCGCGAGGTACCTTATCGTTTCATGAGTGAATCCAGCCTGCCCGCATCCAGGCTAACGATTTTAAAACAAAATTTCGTTATAGTTCGTCCCCGTCGATACGAAGTCGACGCCCCGAACGAAAAATTGGCAGAGACCAGTTTCGCGGCTCGCCTGCCTGCCTGCCGCACACACTCTTTGGGTATTCGATTTGACCCCTGGGATCTATGCTCTTTCCGTGGCCGTCCATTTGCTTTGAGAGACGCGTTCGTGGGGTACTTTTATTTTGTTGCAACTGGGCACCTGCCCTGGGCTCGTCAGCACTTGTTCCCTCACCACGAAGCCTGGGTTCGCCCTGCCCCGCGCACTCTCCGGACCGCGCCTGTATCCGTAGCGTGGGCACGTGCCCTGAACTTTCTGTGGCCTTTCGGTCCTTCTCGAGGACCCTCTCTGTCTCAGTCAGCTTCAAGGAAGTCTGGGTGCGCCTGTCCAGAGCACTCCCTTGTAAAACAAGGACTGTCATGGATCGCCTATCCACGTAACAAATTCATTCTCATTCCATACGAATATGTCATGGATAATCTGACCACGCGACACAGAACATTTGTCTCTAGATCCAATGACCATTCACCATTGGCGCAAAAGGTTTGCGATCTTGCAAAACAATTTTGCGAGGTTCGAACATTTGCCATCTGAACGCAACACAGAATTCAGGCCATTCCTCCTCTGTGGCCATGCGATGCATCTATAGAAGAGCAGCATATATTGTCTGGTATCATTGGATAGCTAGGCAATTAATGC
>JALLPA010000480.1:0-14862 GCA_036939895.1 Thalassiosira exigua
CCCGGCGCGCATGAGCGCTCCGAGGTAGGTCAACGTTTGCTGCGGATGGAGAGTCAAAGGGTTGAGTGGTTGCGTCGAGCACGGAAAAGTGGGGAGAGTCAAACGTCGAAGGACGCAGGACGTACCATGTCTTCCCCAAGACCATGTAGTCCGCTGCGAAACGTCAAGCCAAATGCGAAGAGACGTGAGAACGAAACGAAAAACGCGAGGCAGAACCTCACTTTCGGGCCTCAGACTCACCCAGGATGCCGTCCCGTATCTCGTTCCGATGCAGGCTTGCCATCCACTGCACCCCGATCCTCTGGTGGCGGAAGAGCTGGTCGTACAGGACCAACGGGAGGCGGAGGTGGGACCATCGCGTTCCGTTTCCGAGGACACGAGGTACAAGTCGCCCCCGCTCTTGCTCCCGCTCCAAAACCCCCGACGCCGGCCCCGCCCTTGCGCTCGTCGTCATCGTTGAGGCGCCAGCACCCGCACGCTTCGAAGCAGGCCACGTCGACGTCTTCGTCGTCCTTGTCGGAAATAGAGGCGGAAGCATCAGCGCTCTTGCCGTCGTCCCTGGCGCTTGAGGCTTCGTCCGCGAAAGCGAAGCCGAAAGAATCGCCGTCGCCCCCTCCAAGGTCGGGATCGCCGCCGGAGTCGTCGGCGTCGTCCCCGAGCGAGAGCGCGGAGAGCGCTCCCGCCAGCGCGTCCTCCAACCGCTCCGCGCCGTCCCATGTCCCTTTCGCCTCTCGGCGCTTCGCCTCGGATCCTTCCTCGGGGCCATTCGATTTGATTGAAGCGCTGGTGTCGTCGTCCTTCTTTTTGTTGCCGCCATCGCTGTCGTCGTCGTCGTCGTCGTCGTTGTCGTCGTCGAGGATGCGCCTCCGGCAGGCTCCAGCGGGCTCGGGCTCTTCCCCCTCGGCATCAGCTGGACCACGCGACGCCTCGGAGCCCACCTTGGATGCGTCGCTCGCGCCGTCGCAGTCGCTGTTGTCGCAATTGACATTGCTAGCCGCGGGTGTGCATGGCCCCCCTGCCCCAGAGGCAGCAGCCGTCGACGTCTCCGTGCCCGTGCGCGTTTTCGACCACCGCTTCCGCGTAGATCGTTTGTGTCGCCCCGTCGTAGTACCCGGCCGGGTCGGTCCCCGGCCGACAATGAAATCGGGATGGCTGCGCGCCCTGGATGAAGGGGGACGCTGCGATCTTCGTCGCGTCGGCATCCATGGACGCTCATGTGGGGATGTCACACGTCATGAACGATTGCCATTCCGGGCTGAATGGGGTGGAGAGAGGTGTGAGAACGGCAACAGATTCTAAAGCATGCAGACACATGTTGTCAGGCAGCTCACTCACCAAGTCTTGCTGCTGTAATCCCTGCCATTTTGCTGAATGGAGCACATGGCGAGAAGAATCACAAACGTTAAGAATGCATGTCTCAAGAATCAGAGTAAGATGGAGAGAGATCTGCAAGGGAGATAGAGGGAGAACTCTGCAACTCACACCGCAGGAGTTTGCCAGCGGATATTTGACCCCAACCCTGTCCCAGTGCACCTCATTGCAAGGATCGACGGTGACCATCGAACAAACGAAGGAACTCACCACCTCGACAGCCACGACATCCTCCACTCTGGATCCAGTGCGGCGGCGTCCATCCTCCTCCTTCCGCTCGATATCTTCCACGATCAGGACGAGCTCCACCGGCACCATGGAGACGAGGAGAGGACGAGCGGGCAATCAGCATCGAGCGACCTTGCCGTTGTTGAGTCGTTTTGGAAAAATGAATTTAGAATATTATTTGTTGCCCCGCCCGCCTGGGCGATAGACGAGAGGCCAATGCGCGCCAACGGCAACACAGACGGACGACGGCGACAAACGTTCACAATCTACAAGCGTGACTCAGACTCCTTTCCGTCAAAAGCCTTCATTCAGGAGAGAGGAGATCACACACGTCATAATAGTCACATAAGACATCATCAGATCAGATTACTCACCAGACATTACCCATCAGAATATTAGTGAAAAAGTCGCCATCAAGGCGTGGTAGGATTGTGACGTCAGAAATAGGTCAAATCTCGGTAAAAACCGCTGGTAAAACATTCGTTAACAATTTTGGAGCGGGGTTCGCATCAAAACTTCAACTGCGGTAAAAATTTGGTAAAAATTAGAGCACTTACTTACATACTTAAGAAAATCCATTGCGCCAGAGCTTTTACTGCGAAATTAACGGCTTTTCAACTGTAGTGTCACCACCAATGCTGACTTTTAAAGTAACATCCCAATCATCTCTTCGTGAGAATTGGTATGCCATTTTGATATTTGTGATTGGTGGAGTTCGTGGTGCAGTTGGGGTGGAGAAGGCAGGCCAATTTTGGTGGTTATTTGTCTAGGTACGTAACCAAGTTGGTGGTGAAAAGGACCCCCGGTCCTTTTCAAACTTTTGTTCCCAGTCCTTTCCAAGGCCCGATCTCATGTTCCCGGTCTTTTTCTCCTAGGGGGTTGTTTTAAAAAAAAGTCGATTCAGTCCCTTAAATACCCGTCTTACCTTACATACCGCTCATAAGTACTATATTCTTGAAAAGGACCCCCCAAAGGGGGGTCCTTTTCAACTTTTTGTTCCTGGTCCTTTTCAAGGCCCGATCTCATGTTCCCGGTCTTTTAGGGTCGAGGGGAATCATTTTCATCACCAACTTGGGTACCTAGCGAGAGAGAGATTTTTTTCATCTATCCTCCGTCGTGCAATTCAGTATAAACGTGGATGACCTGGAATGACAATGTCAGGATATCACATCTGCCTATGGAGTTATAGTATGGAGTGAGAGAGGGCTTTAGTCTTCTGATCAAAGATGGAGTCAACGATATTACTAATTTACTATATTTTTCATTGTACTATCTAACTCTTGATGTGTGTCTTGCAAACACATGCATGCAACTTAAAATTATTACAAGAAAGAGATTCAAACTATTTGTTCATAACAACAAAATCCGTGTACAACCCGTTGGTATGCTCTTGCTAACGCTCATTATGGATCAATAACCAATGAGTTCAGAATGTTGAAACAATTGATGGTTGATAGTGATGGTCCATGACATCGTACACATACCTTCATTATCAACACATAAGATATAGAAACAGCTAACGTGGTCACACATCTTTGTGGTGCTGATATACTACATCTATCTTCACATTCAGCACAATATTCTGATCTATTTTTTCCGGATCTATTAATATTTTTGTAGATGTATGTGATATCATCAACAGATACTAGAGAAAAAACATCTCCATCCTCCTAAAAATGAAACACATTTTGATTGATTGAGGCAGATAGATGTGCCATGATCAGCCTTGCTGTTCTGTTTATGTGAGATCAACAGATGCTTAACTTGGTCAAAATTGGCATTTTCTGGAGATGGTTTTCTTTTAGTCAATGAAACATGTATTTATTGCCTTCGATTTTGTCATAATTAAGATAGAATTTCACTTCAATAGAAATTCTGTCCATTGCCTTCAACTTAGTCATCAATCAGGAATAATCCTGTACAAAAATGATTATTTCAAAGAGGGTCTTACATTCAGCAACCAGCCAGGCTGTCAACAAACTTTCCCTCTATCATTCCAAAGTTTCGCACCTCTTTCTATGGAGACAGAGGGAGGTAGATATAAGGCGACAGGCATAGAAAGAGGCAGAGATACAGAGACACACATTGACACACAGAGAAAATCAAGCTGACATCTGGAACAATTATAAGCTTTGTTGTATCCAACTTTTACACGAAAAATGTCAATGATACCTTTTGCGGCATGCGTTGCCACATGTCCAGCATTGCCAGGTAGTTGGCGATAGCAATAAATAGGTGGGGGTTGTATGTCATATCCAAGGGTTTATTGCAGTTGATGCAGTGTGTAGCATGTTGCCATTGGTTGCGGCTTCGTCTCTGAGCAATAGTAAGTAGAATGGAAGACACATTGTCTTTCATCGGATCAACACCGGGTTTTTTGTCAGACTACCTACAAATAAGATGCAGTATGTGTTCATAGTTTCAAAGCAATTCTTTCTATGAATGAATATGCAAGTCACATTATCATCTAGTAGGACTTTCTTCCCCTGCTGTCCTTCTTCAATTCACCCCAGGCATTCGAAATCATGCCCTCATTGTATTTCTTTATGAATTCAAGACTGTGTTTTGTGTTTTGTAACATCCACAGCTTTCCCTCTTCGGCACTCAGCCTCTTGGCTGTTGAAGCATCGCGGCGGCTCGGGATAGCTCTCTTAGACCCACTCCCTTGTTTGTTGCCGCCTAATGCCTCGAGATTATCTGCCCCTTCAGCTTCTAAAAAATGATCATCAGTGATGATACGGAAGGAAGGGTTTAGCACTCTTACCGAATTTCGAAAAACTGGAGATTGCGTAACCGACGCATCCAATTGAAATTCGCCGATCTCACTATCAAGAAGCAAATGATGAACGTGGGCCTTGTCCTTCCTACAAAATTGGCACTGGTCATCTTCGCAGGCTTTTCCTTGCCGTGTATTGTGCCTTTGCATCTCGTTCAAAAATCTTATGGGTCGTGAACATAGCTTGTCCAGCTCCCTATCTGCAAGTTTGCGCCCTTTGTTGCGGTTTTCATATTGGTAGCGTATCATCAAATCCTCCGCCTTTTCAGTGTATTTTTGCTTTTCGATTCTCTCCCCATCTGCCATCCACGCCCGTTCGCGTATTCCCCTCTGATATGATAGCCGCTCCTCAGCCATAGCCCTAGCTTCTTCTTCTGCTTCCTTTTTGCAAAGTTTCGCCCTTTGCTCACGTGCAGCATCAACAATGCCTTCTTGTGTATGGCATTGCTCGTCGATCATGTCGATAACTCTGCACAAGTCAACCGGGTAGTCCTTCTTGCCATCCGGGAGTAGCTGCGCATATTCAATTTTGGCCCAGGATGGAGGGTCGTGCTTTGTTGTCGCGACTTGAGGGGTTTTGACTAATTTCACATCTTCAGTGGCATCATAATTTGCCTCTGGCACTGGCTTTCTTTCTCGCAATACTCTATCACTCCTGGAAATGACAACATTCTGGGGTTGTCGCAAAACTCTGTCAATCTTTGGTATGGCACTGCTCTGGGGTTGTCGCGGCGTTTTGGAAGGCTGAGGCCCTTGCACCACACAGCCTGGATGGACAACTTTGGCATGAGTTTCGACAGCACTTAAGGTGGTGAACATTTTTGGTGTCCTAGCCCTAGAAGATGAGCAGAAAGGACAAGAGAAGGTGACATTTTCCCACCAAAGTTTGCCAGTGTGAGCCCTACCGAAGTGTGCATAAATTCCTTGAACTGACATGTCCCTTTTGTCACAGTCTGGACAGTGACAGAGAACTGACTTCGTTCCATGATCAATTTGAGAGGAAGAGCGAGAGCTAGGAATGTCTTGTTCTTCAAAACGTGTGGTAGGCTTAAGCTTCCTCCTTGGCCTTGTCCTGCCCACGTCTTCATGACCGAAACTCGTGCTTGTCGGAGTAGACACTTTGCCATACTTCCTTTTGACTGTGCTCCTTTTTCCTTGCGGACCACTCATGTCAATTGAGAGAGACGTAGTTTGGTAAAGTTTGTGCCGCAAAGGCGGCAGGCGTGTCGTCGACATGAAGGCTGATTTGGAGTGAAGGCTGTTCGCCTTGGCTAGGCTGCTGCTCAAGACACTGCTATTTACTGCAGCAACCTCTTTCGGGCTCTGCATACCATTTCTCACAGACGTTTGGTCAGATACAGGATGCTTTTGGTGATCAAGTGGTGATCGATCCTTGAAAGCCAATGATGATGAAAGAGAATCGTGTTTTTGAGGCAATTGACCTGACTTCGGCATAATTTGTTCTGGTGGATCTTTCAGATTAGCACTCTGTGCCAGGCCTGTTCCTGGGCGGGAACGGTGAAGGATAACTGCCGATGACGATTGGCCATGTCCACCAGAATGAGCAACAGTTATTGGAGATACGGTAATGAAAGATCTCATTTCATCAGATTCCCGACCTCTCTGTCTAGCAGGAGAATGTGCTGCAGCAAACTGAGCATTGAAATTTCGCCGGTTGATGCTCAAGCTTGACACTCCAGTTGATTGCATATTCAGATGAGCTTGGTTGATTCTAGATACTTCCTCGCATTCAGCGTCAGGCGATTCAATCGGAACTTTCTGCGATGAATTCAATTCATTTGTATTCTGTGTGCGATTGCTTGCCATTTCTGGATCACTTCGAAAGTTGTTGGCTTTACTGGAAGCATGTGCATCCTGTGAACAATTCAATTTCCTCTTCGCTGATTCTGATTCAAGGCCGCTTTGTGTCATTTTTCTCTTCCTCAATGGTACAGCACTGACACCACTGACATCGGTCTTCTTGCCATTGTGCAAAATAGTCTTGCCAAGCCTGATTTCCTTTGGTTCTTTGGGATGATTTTCGCCCTTAATGAAACTGTTCACCATATTGAGTGGGATGGTATCAAGGATGTGCCTCTTTTTGCCATCATAATGGATTTTCACCGAGGGCGCCTCCCTGTCATAGAACAGTTTCTTCACAGTGGCTTTGTAAAGATTGTTGTCACCATCCCATTTGACATAGATTCGAGATCCACTTTCCAGTTTGTCTAAGAGTGAATCACATAGTGGAGATGCCTGAGTATCAGTCTGTGTATCTTTTTGGTCTTTGCGGACACTGGTTATGATGTTCTTGGAGTTCACTGAAACCAATTTGTTCCTTAACGTCAAAGACGCATTCTTCATAGTCAACAAGATATGTCCGCGAACGCAGGCAGCGGTTGAGGATTCTGTGGCAAGTGGTATTCAAAGAAATTGACACGAAACTTACCGAGTGATCTTGGAGTGTTATAGAAGAGAGAATTCGGAAGTGTACTTGGCAGCACCCATCGCACTGTGTTTGGCAATACTTTTCGCAGTCGTCCACCATGCACAACATTCTATCTTTCTCGCCTTTTTTTATTCTCTTCGGAATGCTGCACAATTTCATCGACTTCAGCTGCTCGCTGTAGTCGCCCTTGTAGGCTTTTGTGCTTATAAACTGAAGTAGTCGCGCTCGGTTTCTTTGGAATTGACGGGGGAAAGGACTCTTGGGGGAAATGATGCCTTCGTCCACCCCATCAATGGGATTTGCGGGACTGGCTGAAGTCACTTCTTTTGCATCAGAGTCAGGCACCAGGTCGGACCCTGGAACCTCAGCAAAAATGTTCTGAGCATCTTCTACAACCTTCTTTCCAACCGCCTTAAAGAATTCTCTGATCGCACTCTCTCCGCATTCGCTGAGTTTATAGCGCTCTACAACAGGAAAAAAGGCCTTTTGGTGATCCCTGATCTTGGCATTGCCCAATTTATCGAAGTCAAAGCCACTTGTGAAAGCATGTGCGTACATGATGTAATACTTCTCGAGGAGATTTGTAGACGTCTTCATAAACTTGGCCAGCTTTGACAATGAGAGTTTTGTTGTTGGAGCGCCTTTGGAGGTCACTCCCAAATGATAATTCAACTCAGGGATGTGATAAAGGCGCAATGACTGGCCAGTCCTCCGGTTGGTCTGATACAATTGGTTCAGGTGGTGAGTGGCGAATTGTAGCACGTGAACAAGTTGGTTTGGTGTGTGGACTGCCTTGACAATAGGGATAGTATCGAGTGGAGGGAGGCGCTGCCCAAGGTGAGATGACATCAATAATTCCATCTTGGATTTTGCTCGATTTTTCGTCCGACAAGGCAAAGTCGTTGACTTAGATCCTGCCTGCGAATCAACTACTTGATCCACTGAGGGTGGATGCCGTGGCTTGGATAGATCATGACCATGATAATCATCACGCATGGCATCGATTGGGGAAGGCACCAGTTGATCGCGCCATGCATGATCTTCTGTTATGATTGGATTAGGATTGAATGTTGCACCACCATTTGGCGATCCGGGGCTCGTCCGGTCGCGCAGCCTAGTCGCGACACCAGATTTCGGATCAGAGGCTTGCTTCTTCCGAGAGTTGGACCATTTGTGGTAATTCCTCATTCGTCTGCCTATGTCCCCTCTTATTTCTGAAATGGAACAAGCCAAATGCGAATGGCATGAGATGCATTAAATGCATCGAATGACAGAGTAAAGCTAAAAAAGGGTGTCGACTTACTGGCTAGGGCCATGACATCGTCTACTTCGATATCTTGGTCGTGAGCTCGCTTGAAAAACTTGCTGTTACTCCCCATCTGCCGCTTGAATGAACAGAATATCTCATTTCCAATCTCGGTTTCCCTGTCACTATCTTTTGATTTGCCAAGCATCCTGTAGTGCTTCCACATGATATCTTTGTAACGATCATCTGTCAGGCTGAGAATCACATGAAAGGGTGATCTCCCTTCACAGTTTCCCTCTTCGCCTGATGTTTCACGTTGGTCTCTTTCAGGCCTGGCTTCATTCGAGGGGAAATGATCACTTGATCCAAGGTCGTGAACGTCCAGGGCAGAAGATTCTCGACCACCAGGTGGTATTTTTGCTCCTGAGGTTTCTGCATCATGATCGTCTTGCTTCTTCTCATCTGGTCGGGACTCACGCTGACATTCCTGGCTTTCCGCTCGATCAAGAGCCATGACGGGAGCTGATAGAGTGCCTCTCTCACGAGGAGCAACTGCTTGCGCCGTTGCTGTTGCCTCTTCACAAAAGCGAGCGACGCCAGTCGCAACTTTTCTATCAGTAGCTGCGTCCGCATCTTGTGATGATTGGCCCATGTCAGTCCGACAAGGGCTGGTGGCTTGAGATTTGGATGATGCCTCGAGCTGAACTCTATTGGGATCAGGGGGATCTTGGCAGATGGACCGGGCTGTTCGTTTGATAGTAGATAGCTGTGGAGTGATGTCAGGAACTTCGAGCGCTTCGCTCTGTTGAAGTACCTTATCATCTTGTTCTTCTCGGCTTGTCACATTTTGGTGGTACTTCTGGATAAGGTAACGCCGCCTCTTGAAGTCTCGCTCTACTCCTGTCGATGTGAAATCAGGAAATACAAAATGAGCACGCCAACAGCCTATCAAACAAATCTAAGGAGCCCGTGGCAACTTACTCTGAATTGCCCCAGCCTCATCTGTCTCAACGCACCCATGCCCCCCCCTTCCCATCTTGAAAAACCTCCCTCCTTGCCTCTTCAGCTTGTTGACTATCCGGGCGCACACGTCCCTCTTACTGGAACAATCGATTTCACCTAGTTCGCCGAAGCATTTCAGCATGACAGCTTTGTACCTGCGGTCCAAGAACGAGAGAATGATGTCATTCTCGTTGGGCTCTCGAGACCCGCCGCCTGTTGAACTGGTCAAAGGGGGGAAATGAGCGACATGGACGCTGGTCTCCCCTACATCTTGCGATTCTAGTTTGCCCTTCGTTGGCATCGAGTCCTCCCCGTCTAAATCGACGCACTCCACGTCCACAGTTGTAGGGTGCATTTCGCGACGTGCAAACGAGTCGTCCTCAAGGCGCGCATCGTTATCGGCCATGTTTTTTTCACCAGAGGATTCCGAGTTATTCGTCACCGATTGAGCTTCCGGCGCGTTAGTCTCCTTGTTAGCGGCAGACTCAAGCCATTTGTGAGTTGACGCCGTGCGGTTTCTAATGTCCCTCGTTATTTCTAGCATAAATAAGCATAAGATGTGAGCTCGCGCTGCGTTCACTTCGCACAAAGAAGGCAAAAAGCACACCTTCTACTCACTCTCCAACGCCTGCTCCTCGCTGGCCAACGAGCGACCCCCCTTCCCCACCCTAACAAACGTCGTCCCCTCCTCCTTCAGTCGCGCGTGAAGCTCCACCGCGGCCTTCTCCTCTCGCGCGGCGTCCATCGCCGTGCCGAGGAGGTTGAATTGCCTCCACATGATCCGTCTGTACCGTGAGTCCATGAGGCTGAGGACGAGCTTGGGGTCACCGCCGTTGCTTCCAGGCGCGGCCCCGACTGGACGGCCGTCGTCATTGGACGGCGCCTGCACTCGCGGCTGCCGAGACGGCTGCGATGCCGGCGCCGCGCTGGACATGGTCGGACCTCGGTTGCCGATAAGCTGAGCGCTTCCCCTTTCGCGAATATTCTCCGAAACTGGTTCACTCTAGCAGCAGTTGAATTTCTGGCGTTAGCGGGGGCGGCGGCGACGACGAGGGAGAGGGATCAATGGTAATGGAGGACGTCGGGGGCGGTAGCGGCGGCAGTCATGGTTGGTTCCGCGGTGGACATAATTAGTGTTACTGTAATATTCATATTATATCAATGAATACTGAAAATATGTATAAATTATCATAGTAGTCAAGACTATTTTTAAAAACAATAGCATTTCATTAGATTTAGTTTCGTCCGGGTCCCGTGGAATTGGAAACCCGAACAGGGAACCATAAAAGGTATGCATATTCAATTGCAATGGTCGACGTTATCAAACTACATATGTACATACAAAGACTTCGAACAAATTAGGTATGGTAATACCCCAAATAATATTCCTTGGCGTCCGTCGCCGGGGGCGGCTACCTACGATCACTACGATACCTCTAGAGGCGCGCAGCGCCTAAGCTCGAATTTTCATTTAACAAGTAGCTCTTAGTAGGTCACTACCCATAGCTGCCTGGGCGGGGCGCATGCAATGGCACACAAAAAGATGCAATGCAATTGAAGTTGATGATGATGAATGGCATTGGCAATGGGAATTGCGTCGATGGAAATCATGCATGATGGCCCATGGCCAAGGATAGTCTCGAAGGAAATGTACTTCCGGCGGGCGGGGGGAGTGTGCCAAGTGCGCTGACAGGAATCGCGTCGCTTCGTTGAGCGAATCGTCTCGTCGCGGAGAGCGCACAAACACAAACCATGGAAGAGTCATCATCATCTGCGGCGTCCTCCGCCTCCGTTGCCACGCAACCAGAAACGCAGGAGTCGGCGCTGGACGCGTCGGGAGAACCTCTGACGGCCATGACGCAGCAGGCTCCCGACCTCGTTACTCAGCCGCAGACACAGCTGCAGTCTCAGTCTCAGCATTTTGCTCCTCCGTCTTCGCTCACTCAAATGACGACGGAGAATGCCCTTGCGCAGAACAGAGCAATATCGCAATGATGATATGAATAATCAGTACTCTGCAGAATTATGAGCTTTGCTCCTATNCGGACTCCCGTCTCGCGTGTCCTTATTGGACACTGAACTTGCTAAGTTCAGCACCTTGGTCTCGTTGCATCTAAGTCGTTGGCCAAAAAGCCGCCAACTCAGATGGAAAATGAGTAGACGGGGGCGGCAATCTCTCATCAGCTCGCTCGTCAAGGAGGGGATAGCAGTGACGGGCACCCGTTATCGCAGCTGCCGGTGGCCCAGCCAGTGATCCAACCGGCCAATGTCAATGATACAAATGACATGGATGAAATAACCTCGACATGTCAGAAGGAAACACTGATAGAAATGGGTTCAGATGGCCTGCATACCTCGGCAGTGCCAATGATGGATGACGCAACAGGTAGAAATTACTCCGAAACGCAGACGGACAATGCACAATCAAAGACCTCATCGATGCACTCTTCAAGGATAACAGGATCGACTTCAGATACCAGCGGTGTGGTGCAAAAGGATGCAGTGGATGGACCTGAATCGATCGCTGGAAATGCAAATTGGAACAGCAATGACACGCCAGCTCACGTGGAGACTACTCGCTCCAACAAGATGATGGTCGCGAATCCCTACACGAGGAATAAAAGACAACCCACATCGGCAGGAAACAAGCGACCGTTTGATCAAATGAGTAGCTGCAGTTCAAATGGCAGCATCGCTACAGTGGTTGGCGCAAGATCAAACAACGATTCACATCTCGGCGTTGCAACTCCGGCATCTTCTTCTGCTGCTGCTGCTCTGCCTCGAAAGCAAGTGCCAAATCCGTACGCGAAATCTATCCCACCAACTCCCAGACACCCGGGTGGTGTTAAGAATCCATATGCGAAGAAAGTAAAAACATCGGCGGCGCCATTCGTTCCATCGGCCGCGAAGCATACAGTCCCACAAATGAAGAGGACTACTGCATGGGAGAAAGGAAGACAAAGAGATCCATTGGAGGCGGCGACAACGACAACTAACAATACGATTGCATCCCGTCGTGTGGGCATCAGCATCTCCCTCCCCATTGCGGAACGCCTTCCTTCACGAAACGTTTCTTACCAGCCAGCGGAAATCTGTTCGGTTGGTGAATTGTATCGCTACTTGTATCATGCTGAGAAGAAGTTACAGGAGGAACCAAAATCTGCTCAAATGAGAGAATACGGGGGTGATGCGCTTGCTCGCGAAATGGTGAGCGTTCGGATAACGGGCACATTGTTGTGCGTCTCATCCTCGCATGAAGAGGCCGGCGGGGGAGGAAACTCGAATGTGTACAATTGTGGGACCTTTTTGCTGATAGGCGATCCACTCGACAACACGCGATTCATGAAGAAGAGACCTACACTGAAGCAAAACTGTGGTGAGGGGGATGAAGCAGACGTCACTGCAGCGGACAATGATGCAACGCCGGCTCAATCAAAGTCTGCATCTAAGGGTGGACTTACCTCTATTCTTAGGAATAAAAAGACGTCACTGAATACTCCGTTATCTACTGCAGCCAGGACACCAGGTTGCACATCCAATGAGCCTCATTCATTGCCAAATCAGAAGAAGCAATGTTCGTCAGTTGCCACTACAACGCCTGCCATGGGGTCAAACAATCCATGTGATAATACAGCCAATCACAGTAAACGCAAGCCAATGCTTCGCGGGGGTATCCTGAATACAAGCAAAAGGAAAAAGCTGGTGTACAATGGGGGCAGTGGAAAGCGATTATCATTCGGAGGTGGAGAGGTTGGAGGAAGTGGTTCTGGGGGTGGCGGGTTGGGACGGAAATTTGTCACTCCAAAGAGGCTTACCGGGACTCTATTTTCTGGTGGCAAAAGGAGAGAATCGGCAACTACCAGTGCCATGCATAGCCTGTCATCTTCGTTGAGGAAAAGAAGCACCGTGTCCTCAATGAATTCTGCGGTTGCTGGCATTGCTGGAGCGGGTACAAGTCACAAGAATCCAAAGCCCGAACATCTCATCCAGCATCACCCCTCTCCGATTGTTCCAGTGTGGATTGGATCTTCCTACAATGGCGACGGGTTGGACGGATCTGTGGTTGGTGATTTGGTCATGGTCGTGGGCGAAATTGTGATGGAACGTTGCGCTTGCTGTGATTTTTGGAGCGATGATAACAACAAACATGATGCGGCAGTCACGTGTGAAAGCAATCGGAAGTCAAAAGAAGGAAATGCAAAAGTAACAAGTGATGAAGCTCCCATTCAAGTTCCTCCCAGCAGAAGAATACAATGTGTGGTTGATGCGGCCGCCGCTATTACAGCGTGTGCCTCCAAAATTTCAAATAGATGGACCCGAACATTGACGCCCCAAACAGAGCTAGCCAACGGGGGGAAATCGAGGAGAACCTTCTGCAATCAATGCACCAGTTTCATTAAAGCAAGATTAGTCAAAAATGCAAATGGCACTGATATGTGCCTGCAAAAGGAAGCCTTGCGGGTGCGACGTGGATATATGACAGAAAGGAAACGGCCTTAAAGTGCCATCAAATGTGGCAAATCAGATACAGTGTGGACAATTTTCCGTAGGTTGCGGACCACCTACTTTCATTTAGATACTACACCATCCACTCATTGGAAATGCTATATGTAATTGCAATGCATAAAAATCCTGGTTACTGCCACGATTCCACTAACAAAGTCGTTGGACTGAAAATTCTGACCATGATATTAATGGATCAAAGTATTCCAGAACCTTCTCACACAGAAATTGCACGTAGATGTCATCGGTTTAGGCTCATCTCTTAATTGGGAGCTAGTATTAGTGCAAACTTGCTTTGATTGAATGGTGTTTTTTGCATGCTGAAGAAACGTTCGAATTTGGCCAGCCAATTGGAATGAAAATCTGCCAATTAATGACTGTTTATGCATTCAATAGAGTGTCGCAAACAGCAAAATTTCACAGCAGTTCATTTCTCCTCTTCCCGTATGCTATGGGTACAAAAAATAATATGCCTCTGACCCATATCATCTGTGTCCAAACTCAACCGGAGATGATGGCAAGAAGTTCATTCAGCAAGTGTGTGGAAATTGTATCCCTTTGATGTGTTGATCTCATTCTCATTTTCTCCATAACATGTGACATCCAACCTCTGCCCCATGGTATTACTGACACTCTGCACACCAAATGTTGCAACTCCTCGACTACTTACTACCAAAAATGAGGCAACCCTCATCTACACCTACAGCACTGTGAGCAACATTGTACTGACGATCCATAGCGATGTCAGCTACCTTAGTGAATCCAAGGAAGCACATAGCTTGCCACCTTCTTCACAATGACAAGGGAGGCAACCAGCCACCTCTCAAAACTCTAAAAACTAACAATCTGATGGCAGATGGCATCATCACTTGCAAGGTGCAGCTTAATCCCCTGTCAGCAAATGTTAAACACAACTTTTGACCGGAGCTATTTGGAAACTTTTGGCTAACGATAAATCCAAACAGTGCCTGTGGTAAAAGTCTGTGTTATGGGTTGATCTATGTATAAACTGGTATAGTTGGAACCTATTTGAATATTGTACAGTTAACCCTTACCTCTTTTAGAGGCTACTTAGTGTCATGGGTTTTAACATCTTAAGTATACCCACTGTGCCATAGGTTTGCACTTACTGGCTGCGGCGGAGGAGGAGGCGACTGCGATCGGTCCCAAGGATGGGACGGAAGCCGCGGCGGCAGCGGAGGAGGAGGCGACTGCGATCGGTCGCAAGGATGGGGTGGAATGCGCGGCGGAGGAGGAGGAGGCGGTGTGGGGGGGGCATCATAGGTA
>JALLPA010000481.1:0-15512 GCA_036939895.1 Thalassiosira exigua
AAGTAGAAATTCAAAGTTTTTAATTCTCCCTTGCTGGAAACTATGATTTGATTCCCGACAGTAATTGCCGCAGATAGCCAATTTTTCTTGAAAAAACATCCACTTCTTGCTCTTGCTAACTTTCACTTTGATTCGTTTTGTGAATATAAAAAGACGGCTTTCCCTCAGCTTCATTGAGATCTACCATAATTTTTCAAATAAGTACGTAATCCCTATTTCACCACCAAGATTTACCATTGTGTGAAACCTATGGTACGTGAATAAATGATGAATATTTACATTAAATAGACCCTAATCATTACATGTTCACTTGACTTAAGACTGCCGCGCTCAAGGATTCGAAAACTGAAAAAGCTCTATCCCACCTTCGCAACATTTCAAACACAATAGAAAGTGGCTTGATATCATACTTCGAATCCCAGAAATCTTTAGAGTATTCCCAGTTTCTCTGAATAGAGCTTATCATGTCGGGTAGCAGTTCAACAGGTATGTTATCCCAGTCCATAACGTTGGAACATGTTCTATGCCTGGAAGAGAGAAGATCAAAGATCTTTGTTCCCCTTACCACTTTCGGATCATCTCCTTCTTCTTGGAACTGAGAAAATTCCAAAGGAACAATGCAGCACGTGTGGTTGGAGTCAGCTGCCGAGTTCAAATTTGTTCGGTCGAACTCTGCATTCGCAAGGGCAGCAGTTCCTAAAGTTGTTACCAAACTCTCACTGCTGCTTACGTCAAGAAAACGCAGATTTGTGTTCGACTTCAATGCACCTGCAATTAATTGAACATCCTCATCTACAAAATGATTTCCTTCGATGATAAGGTTCTCCAAAATTGTATTTTTTGCCAAGTAATCTGCGATGAACGTGTTACCTTCTGTTGCGATGGCATTTCCAGAGAAGTCAATACACTTCAGTTTGTCCACCCCCGCCGACATAATTGAGCAGAGTGTGTTGTGTCCGGTCATCTGATCACTGAAACAGCGTGTCAAATCGATGGATTCAATTTTAGGATGAGCTTCAATTATTTCACCTAGCTGGCTGGCTTCTTCATTATTGAATTCATTTCCCTCCACAGTTAACGAGTTCAGTTTGTGGTTTTTTCGCAAGTGTCTGAGTAGAAATTGGATACCTTCCCTTCCAAAGTTGTTGCCTTCGAATGTTAAGGAGGTGAAGTGGGTCGAGTCAAGAGCATATTCTAACGATGTGATAACTCTATGTGGGATGCTGACATGCCTTATTGATAGCTCGGAGAAACTGTCTGGGCAGCACTGCAAAGCGTACTGATACTGATCAAGAGCATGAGTGAATTCATCCCAATGAGGCAAGAACGCGTTGTGGTGGACGAAGTTTGCTTCACCCTGAATATGAACAATCATTCTGTCGGAATAGGCATTGCCATGTCTCATAAAGCAAGTTGCTTTCTTCACTGACTTAAGGAAAGCATTCTCAGCAAAACGTCGAGGAATACGGGCTGGGTATTTCCATTCCCGGTTTTTCATCAGCATCTCATGGTACAGCTGTCTATTGTCCAAATTATTCAACCGAGAGTCAACATGATCGCGGAAGTCATCCTGAAGCTCTACGCCGCTCTCTTTCGCTCCATGTCTTTCTCTTAGCCTCTCTACTTCATTCCTGAGACTGCTCAGCTCTCTCTGCACGCTTCTGAGCTCATCCTGTGATTGTTCCATGGCGCGTTTCACGCCCGTCATCTCCTCCCGCATGCCTTCCATGAGGGCGGCCTGCGCGCGCTGCTGGTCCAGCAATTGATTCAACGCCAACAGCAGCTCCTGATGCTGAGCCTGCTGAACCGCCCCATCCACTCGTCTCGTAGACGGAGCCAGGCCACTCATGATCTCTTCGCTTAATTCGGGTATCATACGCGCCTATGTCAGCTGAGCAGATAATGTCGACGCCGCGGATGGCCGCGGAGCCGGATGATGGATGATGCGGTGGGATCGGTGGTCGGCAGTGGTCGCTGGAAGATTATTTGTGAATTTTTGTTGCGTTCGCGGAACCACCCACGTAATAGGCACGTTGTCAACTCTAATTTTCATGTTGAAATTTTGTAGGTTGCACGAATTCGCGCATTGCCCTCTTTTGCCGCTCATTCTCCAATCTCCGTCTCCGCCGCATATCCAACGTCGAGGTCGAAACGATGGACGCTCCCCCGAGCAAGAAGCGCCAGCGCCCCGACGACGACGACGGCGACCCCGCCGGCGGCGGGCCGTCGTCGTCGTCGTCGCACCGGTCGCCCTCGTCGTCGGCGTCGCTCGCGGACGTCCCCGCGACGGAGCACTACCACGTCTCGTACATGCACCGCAAGACCGTGACGCACTGCGCCGCCTCCCCGCGGCACGGGTACGTCGTGACCGGCGGCGCCGACGGGGTGGTGAAGTTCTGGAAGCGGACGAGCACGAGGCCCGCGGCGGGCGGGGCGGGCGGCGGTGGAGGCGGCGGCGGCGCGGGCGCGGGCGCGGGCGGTGCCATGGGCAAGGGAGGAGGGGCCGAGGGAGGGCCCACCCGCTGCCTGGAGTTCGTCAAGTCGTACTCTTCTCACGTCGGTCCCCTCCTCTCGTTGTGCATCTCGCGGCCCAACGGAGACTCGGCCGCGTCCGTGGGGTACGACGGGACGATCAAGTTCTACGACGTGGCCGCCTTCGACGTCAGCGGGATGATCCGGACGGGTCGGTCGAACGACGCGAAGAGGAGGTTTCGATTGGGGCGACACGCGGCGCTGATCGAGCGCGAAGATCTGTATCTGCTGGTGTCGACGAGGGCTCCCACGAGGGAGGAGTGGAAGGCCGACGAGAAAGAGCGGGAGGAGCAGAGGAGAAGGCGGCAGCAGGCTCAGGACAGCGATGATGAAGAAGATGGCCCCTTGCCCCAGGGAGCCAGCGAGGCCAAAAAGGACGAGGCACGTAGTACTGCGGCAGATGGAGGGGAGTGGGTCCCCCCCGGAGCAATCCTGCTGTTCTCCGGTACCAACCTCTCCCCGGATCCGCTGCGCGTGATCACCCATCATGCTGCGCCGGTCACGGCGCTGGCATACCACTCCGCGAGGGGATGGGCCGTGAGCGGAGACGCCAGCGGGGTGCTGGAGGTTTGGAACGTGCCCTTCTCTTCATCAGATGGAAATGGAGACGGCGGCCCGCTTCCATTCAAGTCGAAGTTCGACACGGACCTCTATGCCTTGATGAAGAAGAAGACATATGCCATCGACATTGCAGCGTCGGAATTCACGAAGGATAAGGGCGGACTGGGCCATTTCGCTGTGTACTCGTCCGATCGGAAGATACGCCTCTTCTCCTTCTTGAAGTGCAACCTCGTTTGCATATACGACGAGAGGCAGAAAGTTTATGACAAACTATTGTCGTCCAAATCCTCAGCCATGGGAATCGACGCGATCGAATATGGGAAGAGGGCCGCGTTGGAGCGGGAGATGGAGGACGCACACTTGCTCTCCGGGGGAGTGGCCGTCCACCCCTCCACAAAGCAAGCGTTTGCGACGGTCATGTCCTCGTCGGAGGGAAGTCACCACCAGAGCCTCCGCATGTCCTTTGACAACACGGGGAAGCATCTGCTGATCCCCACCATCGTCGGTGTCAAGGTCATCGACGTGACAACCCACCGCGTCGTCGCGACCGTCGGCAAAGGAGACGCCTCCGCCCTCCGCTTCCTCCATCTCACATTGTGCCCGGGGGACGCAAAGGTAGATCAGCAAATGCAACTGGCGCGAAGTGGGGGATCCAGCGCGGCGATTACCCACGGGGAAGGGGGAGACGAGCCCAACGACGCCCTGTTGGTGGCTCTGGCGTACGGCAAGCGCCGCCTGTACGCGTTCAGCCACCGCGATCCCCTCGCGGCGATGAACAACAAAGACGAGGAGCCGGACGAGCGCGCGGTCTTGGACCGGGACGTGCTCAACGAGGCCCCGGACGCGAGCGACTTGTTGGAAGCCTCCCACCTCGGACGCGGGGACGAGGGGGCCGACGCTGCGGCGGAGGCGACAACCATGTCCAAGGCGATATTGCGCACGACGCACGGGGACGTGACGATCAAGTTGTTGGCTCCGAAGGACACGCCCCGTACGATCCAGAACTTCGTGGGACACGCGCGGAGCGGATATTACGACGGTGTGGTCTTTCACAGGATCATACCGGGCTTCATGATCCAGACGGGAGATCCGCTGGGGGACGGGACGGGGGGAGGTGAGTACCAGGAGGATCTCGCTGTTTGGGTTGGGGCAGGGTGACTTGGGCCCTCATGATTTTTCTCTCTCTGATTCCTCTCGCCTTCTAGAATCCATCTGGGGAGGGGAGTTCGAAGACGAGATCCGCCGCGAATTGCGGCATGACCGTCCGTTTACCGTGAGCATGGTGAGTGGGGGTTACTCCCGAGAACTGTGGTACAGACTGTCCTGTGCTTTGCAATATTTTACAACACTAATTTTTCACCACTTGGCATCTACGACGAACCACAGGCGAACGCCGGTCCCAACACTAATGGTTCTCAGGTGAGTCTGAAAGTGGAAGCCAACCTGGCCGTTTTATTTGTGGCCCCATGCTCACTTGTTCTACCTCTTGTCTCTCTCAGTTCTTCATCACTACCGTCCCTACTCCGTGGCTTGACAACAAGCACACAGTGTTCGGAAGGGTCGTGGGGGGTATGGAGGTGGTAATGGCGATCGAGGGCGTAAAAACGGACGAGCTTGATCGGCCGCTTTCAGAGGTGAAGATACTGAGCGTCGATGTCAGTTAGATTGCTTGCTGCCTCTAGGTGTAGGCATTGTGTACGCGAAAGACGAAGACAGGGGCACTGTGCATGACTCATTCTACTTGACAAATATACCTTGGGAAGATGCAACAACTCAGACTTGCAACCTTACAACTGTGTCCCATCAGATTTACATAGGATGATTTATGAACATGTGAGAATTAATCCAGTAAGCCATATCCAGCCAGAATCCTCTATTCCACCACAGACCCCTTGCAATGGAACCCTCGGAGCCGGCTGACCGCGCTGTGCGCCGTCGAGTGTTCTAGGAACACACTATCTTCTTCTTATTGCGTTCGAGAACTATTATGGAATGGAGAATGTCAGGAAAATACGACGAACGCCGTGCGCGGTATTCGAAGCCGGCAACTCACAGTTTTTCCACCAGCGGGCGTCGAGCACGATGTCCGCGTCGACGCTGAACCCTTGCTCCCGCTTCTCCTTCAGCAAATCGTTCGCGAATTGCAACCCCTGAGCGCGCGTGACGCTGATGCCCTGAGACAGCCAGTTGTTGATCATCACCACCAGGGGCGCATCGATGAACTTCGCGCACAAAGGTGGAAACGAGCGTTAGGACCAAACGGGCACACAATCGTGGACAAATGTCACATCGACAACGCCGACAGCGCACTGCACTCACGTCGAATCGATTTCCCGTCTCCAACGTCATCACCATGGCCGACTTCCTATGCAACCGTCCTCGTATGGTCTCCTTGGGCACCTCGAACTCGTGTATCCCCAAGTCCGCCTTCGTCTCCACGATGATGACGTCCATCACCCCGTCCGGAAGCTTCTTCATCCCGGTGTCCTCTTTCTTCTTGATGTACCGCGACAAGATCTCGTTCATCAAGATCTGCCGTCGCTTCTTCTGCTCCTTCGTCAGCGTCCGGATCTGGAGGACGCCCGGGTGGTGCGTCCGGACGTCCGGGTGCTCCTTCCGGAACCGCGTCTGGATCCGAACTTGCGTCGTCTTGTCCAATTTATCGGGGACGGTCCCGAACCCGGACTCCAACTTGATCCCCTCGTAGATCGATTCGATCGTGCCCTTGGGCAAGACTCCGCCGTTCGCCAATTTGGCCCGGGAGTATCGCTCGTACAAGGCCTCGATCAGCTTGTTCCCCTCGGCCTTGTGCTTTATGCTCTCCTCCCGCTCGTCCGACCGCTGGAAGTTCCACATCACCCGCTTCCGCACGCTCTTGAAGGCGAAGTCCAGGTCGTCCAATCCCATGTCCTTCTGGGCGTCTTCGACCATCTTCTCGAAGGTGCCGTTGGGCAACCGTACGGAGGTAGCGCGGACCTTGCAATATCGCTTGAGGACTTCGGCCACCAGCAAGCTCTCGGGATCGTCCCGCTTCTTCCGAGGCTTGCGCGGCAACCCGCTCATGGTGTACTTCTTTCGCTTCTTGGACTCGGGGGGAGGAGGAGGTTCCGACTCGGCCGATTCCCGACGGCGCTTGACGGCCGCGACGCGCTCGTGGTACTCGTACATCGCCTCGTCGATCAGTTCGACGCACCGGCCGAAGATCAGCTCGTCGTCGTCGCCTCCTCCTTCCGGTGGCTCCTCCTCCTCGTCTTCATCGTCGTCTCCCCCTTCCTTTTCGTCGTCGTCTTCGGACGATTTCCCTCGGGACTTCTTGTGGCGCTCGACGCCGTCCACGATCATCTGCCTCGTCAGGGACGGGTACTTCGGACGATATTCTTCCACGAGGGAATCGATCACGCCGACGGACTTGGTCTGCTGGGTCGGAACCTTCTCTTCGACGCAAGCCTTGACGATGCTCCTCACCAGCGTCTTCGCGGCGAGGATGTTCTTGGAGAAGTCCGCCGTCGCCTCGACGGCGGACTTCTTCTTGGACGACGGACCGGCGCGGGGGACGGCCAAGGGATGATGCTGCGCCTGCGCCGTCGCGCCCTGCTCTCCGTTGTAGGTGTCGAGGGACGCGGCCAGACTCTGGAGCAACGCCAGCTCCTTCGGGTCCCTCGCCTTCGCTTCCTTGGGCGCGTTCATCGCTCCTCCTCGCTCCCGTGTTTGCTCTCGCTTGCCGCCGCGGCCGTCAAAGGATGGGGTCGAAGTCGCCGTCGGTGGGGTGTTTTGTTTGGGTTGTTCTCCCCCCCCCCGTTGCCGTTGCCGTTGCTGTCAGGCTGGCAAGAAGATTTTTTGTGGTCGTTGGTCCGCGCGCGCACGGTTTGATTGCGTGTGTTGGCGACATCGACGTCCGTTGGGTTCGTCGAAGTTCGCTTCGGCTTCAAATTTTTTCACCTGCTCAAGTCTCCACACGAACATACGTACCTAGCTAAGTAGTACATCGTTGATTTCGGCCGCATCGGACATTCAATTCCTACGTAACATTGTCCATACTTTACTCAGATATATCGACGAAACTTCATTTTCCCTCTCTAAAGCGGCCTCTCATAACGTTTTCCTCAGATGCACCAGTGCCCGTCGATCCAGCCACCCAACCGTTTCCACTCGTCTCCGTGCGTCGCCGCTCTATCTGATTGTCGCTCACAGCGCTGCGCGGCCTCATCGCGGCGGGACCATGATGAAGGCGCTCTTCGTCCTGCTGCTCTTCCGAGCCTCCGCGGCGGCCTTCCAGGTCGGTCGCCTCGAGCGACGCGGAGCCGCGGCGCCGCCGCTCGCGGCGTCGGCGTCGATCGCGCGACGGAGATCGAGGGGCGCGGGAGCCACCACGGCGACCTCGCCGTCCGCTTCGGTCGGGGCCTCGGAACACGCGACGACGCCGTCGGACGTCCGGAGCGAGCGGAGGTCCTTCCTCCGGGACGCCGCCCGATCCGTCGCGTTGTCCTCCGTCGTCCTTTCCTCCGGGGGCGCAGCCGTCGCCTCGGCGGCCGACGCCGGGGACGACGACCTCGGCCGACGTCCGAAGGTGACGCAGAAGGTGTTCCTGGACGTGCGCGTCTCCCGGGCCGACGGGACGTTCTACGTCCGCGACGCCGACCCCGCGAAGCCCGCGGACGAGCCGCTCTACGGACGGCTGGTCCTCGGGTTGTTCGGCGACGCGGCGCCCAATCACGTGCGGCGATTTCTGGGCTACGTCGACGCGCCCTACGACGTGGACAATCCTCTTCCGAGTTACTCGAGGAGCAAGTTCCAGACGCTGGACACTGCGACTGGGCTGCTGATTGGTGGAACGGTAAGTTGTTGTACCCAAGGGCTTCGTTTTGCTTCGTGTTATTCCATCTACTCAATGACAAACTTATGCACAACTTGGGTTGTTTTGGTTGGGGTGTGTGGCCGAATCGATTCTTCAGATTCCCGGTTTGGAAGTGACGACTTTGGCCGGAGGAAACGTATTGGAATATTCGGGGAGAGTCATACCGGCAAAGCTTTGGTTGGAGGACAGGAACGCACCGAACGGCGGAGCTATGCCTGCGCTGTCTCACGACGCCAAAGGGTTGCTCACCCACCGGAACCTCGACCTGACGCCCTCTTTCGGGATCACCACGCGCAAATCATCTACTTCGTTGGACAGCACGCACACCGTCTTCGGATGCATCCTGGAAGACGAGGGCGGCTTCTTGGAAAACGTCGTGGATTTGCCCGTGCTCACGGACGAGGGGCGAGTGAGCCGGACGGCGAGCGATCCCAACGCGGGCGGGGACGTCGGCGGATCGTTGGCGTCCAGCGTCTTCGCGGCCCAGAGGGCGGTCTTCCGAGACGCCGCGAAGACCTTCGGCGACAGCCGTCTGGGCAAGGTGTACGACGGGAAGCTGTTGCGCAGGATCGAAGTGACCAAAGTCGGCGTTCTGTAAGCAAAGCTTACAGGTTTCTTCAGTTACTATGAAAGGCCTATGTTGTAAATGGCATAATGGGTGGATAAAAATAGCATTGCCCGATACAAACGGTTGTTCTGTAATTAATTATGGTAGCACATCAAAGCAACAAACACGTCGTATCAACATCACTCGTGCATCGTGTGGGCCGCTACTGATTACAAAACAAGTGTTGTTCAGCACCAGTTGCCTGCTAATACATCCACTCACACCCGTGATAATATTGCACTTCAAAGTATTTTGAGCGTTGTGTGCTTCTCTTCGTCCCAGACCCCACCCCAAACATCCTCGCCAAGCAATTTGTAAAGTCTGTCATTGTAGGGCTTGAACAATTCGTAAAGCATGTTGTAAGTCCTGTCTCCTATGCTTTTGTGAATATAATCCGTTTTGTGGTGATCCTTTTGGACCAGCCGCTTGAACCCGCGAGCCCTCCTCGTCTTCAAGCCGAGAAATTCAACCGCCTGTTCGTACGCATCTTTGGGATTTTCCTTCATCTCTTCCGATCTGAGCGCAAGGAAGTCCTCTTCGATCGATTTGTTGATCTTGGCGAATTCCTGGAACCACATTTCGAGCTGGATGGCATACAAACCTCGTCCCACGGGACCACCATTTCTAGCTTTCTTCGCGTAGCGGCCCCATGCTTCGAACTCCTCCGCGGATCCGGAGAAGGTTGTGAAGTTTGTTTCCGTCCAATCTCGCAAAACACCTTCCTTTCTCAACTGCCTGATATCTCTTTCGATAAATTCTCTGAAACTCATATTTTCATAGTTTGGCCAACTATGCACAAAGTTGTAATGTGAAAGGGCCCTGTCGCCATGAAGCTCAGTTAGCAGATGCAGTGGTTTACGAGGAACGAAGGACAAACAAACTTACCTATCGATGGGATTCCTTAAGAGGGCGAAAAATTTGATCCATGGAGCAACACATAGCATTCTCGCTGGGACGGATCTTCCGGTGAACATATATATTGGCGCTGAGTGGGTGCCGATTTTGCCATGGTTTTTATCGTTGGTGATGTCGAGGGTGCCATTTTTCCTTCTAGCCATTGCGGTGCGATTTCGTAGAATCAATTCGAATCCATCTCGTAGGTCGCGGCGAGGTATATTTTGGGACATCATTGACCTGGCGTTTTGGCGCGAAGAATGACCAAATTGTCTCTTCAAGCCCTGATTGTTGAAAAAGTGTAACTCGCCCCTACCCGTCGAAGAGGTCAATATTCTCGGGTGCCCTTCGGTCAGGAGCTTATGGAGGGCCTGCGTACCGCCCTTCATAGCACCAATGATGACGCTATGCAATGATCTTCTGATAAGATCTGACTCCGGGAGGAAATCAGGACTGTTTTGAGCGTCGCAGGTGTATTCTGCTTCCAAGGACCCCCGAATGTCACGGGATTCTTCTCCTGAAGACCCCTCAATGTCATGGGATTCTTCTTCCGATGGATCAAAAGTATAATTGTATATAGGATCTGTGGATTCATCAATGTCGCTTCCCACTGACGGAAGATCAATCAATTCTCGGGCGCGCTGAGAAGTGAGTGTGATTACTCCCCTGGCGGACAATTGCGTCAGGATCCCCCCAGTTAAGATCACATACAGACCAAGTGATAAGATAAGAAGAGCGAGTCGATTGGTCCCCGGATTGGTGCTGCTCATATTCATATTTGGCCCTTTGGGCATGGTGTCATCGGTAGTTCACAACCCGATTAGCTGGCGTTGGGAATATCTTCTAGATACTTTACACTTCTAGTTAGCGCTGCGGCATAATGTGCGCGTGAGGACAACCAGCCAGATGACCGGTTGGGCATCATCATACTCCATGCCTCTAGCCGCAGCTAGCCGCCATCATGTTGTTGTTGTTGTTGTTGCTGCAACCAGGCGTCACTGCTGCCACCTGCGCTGTCCGTCCACGGCCATGGGCATGGGTCATGGGCCATGGATCATGGATGGGGTGGCGTTGGGCGGGGATGGATCGGTTTAACGGGCGCGTTGGTGTCCCGGACTTAGGCAAGGTGCTGATCAAGGGGTCGATCCACGGAAATTCCTTCAAATAGTCGAAAGTTTGAGTAATTTCCAAAGAAAATTAAAGTTTCTGACAATTTACACAAATAATCGAACTTTTGGATATCTTTTATTGGCTCCAAGAGGAACAATAAGTGCTATGGTTTTACAGTGTGCCGTTTATGCAAGGCTGGGCCCACGTGGGCAGAGCCGAAAATAGGCAAAATATTTGCCCGCTAAATAGACAGCACTAGCGTAGGTACACACTTCATGTTCCGTTTTGGATTTAGTGGGCGCGCCCGCCTCAGGTAAGGTGCTGAGTGCTGAGTGCATGCTGTGCAACACACCGAATAGCGTTTTAAAAAGTCGGCCGATTTGATCCATCGGGGAATTTGGCCAGTTTCGGTCGACTTTTGATCGAATTTTGGTCAATTTCTGACCGATTTAAAGCCGACCCGCTTGACTGACTGGCCGAGTTTTGGCCAAATCGGCCGGCCGAATGGCCGAATCGGCCGGCCGATTCGGCCGGCTAAATCCGGATTCGGCCGTCCGAATGGCCGACTCATGGCCGAATTCTGGCCAAACTCGAAAATCGGCGAGAAGTTGCCTCGGAGAATCGAGCCGCTGTCCCACCCAGATCGCGCAGGGCAAGGCGTGGACGTCCCTGCCCGTCGTCGTCGCCGCCGCCGCGGCGGCGGGGGGACGGGGACGAGGGACGAGGGCAGGAGCGGGGACGACGACGGCGGGGTCGGACGGGGGGGCGGCGGGGGCCGTCGCCTTGTCGCGTCCCTCTCCCGCTTCCTCTCCGACGTGCCCCGGGGGTCGGTGGTGACGAAGGGGACGCCGGGGCGCTCGACTTCGGCGACGACGAGGGTAACGCACGGGATTGTCGTCGGCCTGGCCGCCCGGCTCCCCTCTCGGTGGCCCGAAACCATGGGGTGTTCGTCGTCGATCCCGCATCCGCCTCCGAGGCGAGAGGAGGCGAGGCCCGCATAGTCCCGTGTCGAAAGGTTCTGCAGAAGTCGTCGATCGAAGAGATGAAGGCGTCGCGGGATCCGCCGTGCGCGTTCCGTCGCGTGACGCGGGGGGGGTCGGGGACGGCGAAGGAGTAACGGGAGGCGGAGGCGAAGGAAGAGGAGGACGACGCCGAGGATATGTGCGCGTGGATCGACATGGGGGCGGTGGTCTTCCTCCCCCGATCCGCGTCAACCTTGCGAGAAATGGCCCGGTCGAGCTTGCGACGTTGCACGAGGCGGGGACTGGAAGAGCTGTACGAAGATCGCGGACGGGAGCGCGAAACGGAGGGAGGGCGCGCGTCGTCGTTGAAGGAGTACGCCCGTCGAGCGGAGCGGCGACGAAGGCGTGCCTCTACGGAGACTTCTTGCCAGCGCTCCGCCTCGCCTCCTCCTCCCCGGACGACAGCGACGTCGGCGCTCCCCCCGAGCCCGGCCTCGAGGCCCTCTCCGCCCTCTCGCGGTACGAGCCGCGGACCTGCCTAGTACCCGATGGAACCTTTGTCCACCTCGGGATAACGGGAGAGCTGCGGGAGTTCCTCGCCTCGTCGACGGCGGCGTCGGGTCCGAGGTCGGGCGGGGGGAGCGGGGGAGCGCGACGGCGCCTCGCGCGATCGATCGGCCTCGCCCGCCGCGCGAACTCCTTCCTCTCCGAGATCTCGGACGCAAGCGACGACACCGTTGTCGTCAACTCCATCATAGCCTGCGGTTCCGGGTCGATCGGGGAGGGGAGTGCGGCGGAGCACTGCGATCTAGAGTGCGGGGCGACTGTCCCTCTCCCGACTTCGGGACGTCGTGTCCCCGAGGCCAAGGCGCGGTACCGGTGTTCGATCTCTCCCAAACGTCGCGAGGACTGACGCCTGCGGGAAGCGACGGACGTCCTCGAGCATCGCGAGCACGTCCCGTGCAACTTCGACTACGTCTTGGATCTGGCGCGGAACTCGGACGGTTTCGAGGGCGCGATCGGACGCGCCCTGAGGTCTCTGGAAGCCGCGGCTTCGCGGGCGTTGGCAAGGGGTCGTTTCGATGTGGCCGGCCGCACGTTCATGACCATGGCGGCGCTGCTCTCCGACGTCGCGAGGGCGAGGGGAGTCACAATATCACAATGTTACTATAGAGCATACATGGTTCTCTGTAACAACATCATTTTGATATGTAGTACCACCGACGATACCAGGAGGGTACCGCCCGAAGGGTAACGGCAGGGCACCGCCCGATGTTTAGAGCATACATGGATCTCTGTAACAACATAATTTAGATATGTGGTTTTGCCGATGATACCAGCAGGGTACCGCCCTACCGGCAGGGTGATGTCCCGCCCCAAGAGTACTGGTAGAGCTCCTGCCCCGAAAACAAGTGTCAGTTATAATGATAAAATTCACATGACATCCTAGTTGTTCTTCACATCATAGTTATTTTCAAGTCAAACGAAATGCAACAGAAAAACCCAAAATGCAACAGAAAGACAATCGCACTACATTACTTGGATAGTATGTTGTACGCCTCAGTTTAGGTTCAATTGATTCCTATCAGCAGGGTACCAAGTGCAGTACGTTTGGCAGGATTGAGGCCGAGACCAAAGTTCAACAAAGATTCTACCTCAGGTGTCAGAATTGTTCTCTGGAGAGACTTTCAGCAGCTAAATCCGGCCGAAGCCAAAAATTCGAGCTTGGTCTAGGAGAACGTGGGGTACGTCATGAAGTAACGACGGCAACGTGAGGACGGTCATGCAGAAGCCGTTTGAGGTCAAGGCGACGGGAGAGGTGCTGGCGCACGACAACGAGGTGGAGGGGAGCAAGGTCGAGTTGAGAGCGCGCTGCGTTGTCTGGTTTCCGCCGTCGTTCTGTTCTCTTGATTCAATGGGAAAACACTAACAAAATGAATGAAGAAAAAAGACTGCTGCTTGATAGTTTGTGCTATTTCGCACCGCTTGCCCTTGACGCAGTTCCCCAACCGCATGAGCTTCATGGTCGGCGGACGATGCCTGCTCATCCAGGGGGACAACCCCACCCTCGACCTTGATCCCTGCTTCGTCGAACACGCGACGCTGCACGTCCTTGACCTCTCAACCAGCGACGCGGCAGTGACCCCCATCAACGAAGATCAGACCCGTGGGGTGAACTGGCTCCTCGAGACATCTGTCGAAGACAAGGCGTGCACAACCTTCCTCTCTCCGTATGACAACGACTACAGAGGTTTCGACGAGGGGAACCCCGACGATGTTTGAGCCCAACGCACCCGTGTTCGTCAAGCGGCGGAGGAAACTCCGTGTTGCGCTCAGCGCTCCGCGTGAACAACGTCACGACCCTCCAGTATCCCAATTTGCACGAGTATTTTGTGTACAATGACCAGAACATTGCCCTCTGCTCGAACAAGCAGCCCAACTTCGTCAACCAAGACTCGTGCGCCGTGAGCTACGACCAAAACATGTGCGTCAAGGATTAACTCGATGCGTCGAACTCGTTCAACGACGTCTAAATGGTCGTGACCTTTGACGACGTCACGCTCACGAAGTTGCACGGCGCGACACGGGCGGGCATTGCCAAGACTGGAGTCGACAACTCCCGCTACTTCTACGTCGTGTCGATCGCGCTCGAACCTCGACATGGGGCTTGGGATCGATGGCACGATCAGTTCTCCGCCCACCTCGCCCCCCCCCCCCCCAGCCTAAGGCGCAANGCTGTGATTTTAACGCCGGACATGACGAGGGGCACCTGAACCTCCAAAGGAAAAGGTGAGCACGGGTTTTAACAAAGCAATTACAGCAGCAGCAGCACTCACCTGAGTTGATTGCCGCTATGCACCCCCCCAGAATTCAAGCGCCACCCCTGCCCTTGACACCCAAGCCTACAGCCCACGCACTCCCCACCTCTCTGCCATCCTTGGCTGCACTATTAACGAGACCCCAAAGGGGAGAGGATGAGTGAGTATTAGTTGAAAATTGGAAGAAGAGATTACTCACCAACTACAGCTGGCCATGAACCCCTCCTTATATTTGTCCCCCAGGAACACGCTCAATTTTCCATCGGAGTCCTTCCTTGGGATGTGGAAGGGTCGATGGAGTGAGAAGGGCTGGGGTTTGGGGCGTGTCATTCAACGAACACAACGCAACTCACTCGGTTTTTATGGCCCCTCCGGATGTTGCCATTGAGTCATGGGTCCAGAAGCCATGACAACGTCACGAAAGATGTGTCGATCTAAGCCATGGTGACGGCCATATATGAGTCCATCTGTCAAGAGAAGGTGGAGGGACAAGGGGGGAGGGGGCGTCAGGCGTTAGAGAGTATTGCTTTGGATGCCATACCTACTGACGTCGCATGTCACAAAGACGAAGCCTACGCCATCACCCGTTCTCCGTGAAGGTATCTCGTTGAATTCAAGGGGAGGGGACGTCTTCGGACGCTATATATGAGTAGCGAGGCGAAAATGGATGAGGATGACGGGGAGCACTCGCAATTTTTGGCCCGACGATGTCGACAAGCGTCGAGCCGAACAGTGGCTCTATCACAGCCAACAGTGCGTCTCGCGGCGCGAAAAGAGGCAACAAACTCACCCTTGACCCAACGAAGGTGTTGCCCCAGGTTGAGGAGTCTGGGGCAATCCGCACGAGGGCCGAGGGCGGGGATGCGAGGATATGGGCGGAAACGGGGGGGTGTCATGGTCGACGCTGCGACGACTGTCGAGACCCACAGCGGAAGAGAGTTGGAAGAGAGAGGGGAGGAGACAGGGGAGGAGGTAAAATCAACACATTTTTTTGCTCCATGGCGTCGACGAGCGTCGAGCCGAATGGTGGCCCTGTCGTTGTCACCCTCCCGTTTCGCGAAGCGAGAAGGCTCACCGAACTCACCTTTGACAGTTGAAGGATGTAATCCAGACGGGATATTGTTCCACGGGGAACTACCCTGCGGGTTGACGGCCAGACGGTGCCAGCGTGT